>SZWC01010800.1:9261-23216 GCA_023375785.1 Penium margaritaceum
CGGCGGTGGCGGCTGTACACGCCGCCGCAGCCGCATTGCCTACAGCCTCGAAGCCAACTCTGGCAGCACCGGTTCCGACCGCGGTCGACGGCAGCGCCAGTGCGGTAAGGGCCAGCTGCAGAGCCAAAGAACCAAACCAATGCCGCTTTCTCCGCAGTGCGGTGATGAGCGGGGCGCAGCACTTGGGCACCAGCGCGGCCTGCAGGTTCGTCTCGTTGCCCTGGGAAATTTTGGCGAGTGGAATCGAAGGGAGAGACGGAAGGAAAGGCGCCGGTGGGTGGTGGTCGAGATCGGCTGCCTTTGCCTCGCCTCCCTCCTGGCGCGGCTTTCGCAAGTTCGATTGTTCGCCAGGAGGAAAACGCAATTCTGAGGTGTTCGCAGGGTTTTGAGAAGGGCACGCAAAAGTGTCACAATCCCAGCGGGGCATACAAAATGGTCATTTTTTGAGCGGGACGCACCGAAATATCACCTTTCTGGCAGGGCAATCAAAAATAACAACATTCTAGCGGGGAACAAGACAATATCACTTTTTTGGAGGGGCATGCAAAAATGGCAAGAATCGATTCCTTCACTTTCCTGTAGGGCACACAGAAATGTAAACTTTCTTGTGCTTGCACCACATCAGCACATGGTCGATTGTAACAAAATTTTGTAATACTAGTCAATTTCATTAGTTTCTCTCACTGAAATGCACACTTTTGTTGCACTTACATACGAAGACTGAATGGGACCCTGCCTCTGCACGATCGATCGAAATGAAACCCCAAAAAAGAGGGTGGGTGTCACTCACGCATGTTCGTGTGCGTGAGAGTAACAGATCGACGACAACCTCAACGGTACGCGGTCAGGAGGGCGAATTGGGAGTGCGCGCGATCAAGAGTGAATCAGAGCTGTCACTTCGATCAGCGACGAGGGGGGGGGGGAGGGTTGCGGGCGACGAGGACGGGGTGGATTGCCGGCGACGAGGAGAGGAGGGCGGCAACGAGAATGGGGGGAGGGCGGGCGAAGATGAGGGTGGGAGGGCAGCTGACTACGGCATGCACTCCACGCCCCCCACACTCATCCACAGGGTGGGCAGAAGAAAAAGTGGAAGAGGGCGGATGACGAGGAGGGGCAGAGGGTAGGCGACGAGGGGGGGATGGCGGGCAAAGAGGACGGGGGGCGGCGGTCGCAGAGGAGGGCAACGACGGGCGATGAGGAGTGAAGGAAGGACGACAAGGGAGGGGGAGGGCAACGGATGAGGAGGGGGGAGGTGGGTGACGTTGAGGGGAGGAGGACAAGCAACAGAAAAAGGAGGAGGAGGGGTGATGAGGAACTTGGGGGGTGGGCAACAAGGAGGGGGAGGGCAAGATATGGGAGGGGGGAGGGCGAGCAACGGGAGAGGGGGAGGGCACGCGAAGAAGAATACGACTCACAGCTTGAGTCTTATTTCAACCTGTGAGAATATTTACGTGCTAACTTCTACCTTAAACAAGGATCGGTTGTCTATTTTTTCAAGTTAGACTATAAGAAAAATGACAAATATCAAAAAATGTACATGGATGAGAATAATGTTGTTGTGGCGTAACGACAACAACCTTGAAATTCTTGTGTGCCCCTTTGATGAGTAACATGGTTGTTTTTTGTCATTTTGTGTGCCCCTCCAAAACATGACATTTTGGCATGCCCCACAAAGAAATTGACATTTTGCGTGCCCCTCAGAAAAATAAACATTTTTGTGTGCCCCACCAGAAACTTGACATTTTTGTGTGCCCTCCTAGAAATCAAGCTTTTTGCAAGTCCTTTTCAAAACCCTGCTAGAATTATGTTTTCCTTGTTTGCCGGGTATAAGAGATTTATGTTGACGAGAGATGTTTCAGTATTGTCAGGGTGGCACCCAACTTATCTGGCATGCACACGCGCTATATCTAAAAACATGTCTGCATTTAATAGCTGGTGCTATAGCATTTTGTAGCTCTATGAGTGATCCACACGCCAATTGGCTGGCAGCATACAACCGAAGTGAGACCCCTCAACCCCTTTTGGTGGGGGGGGCTAGTAAGGATGAGGGTCGTAGTGTGAAGCTAAGCATCGCCCCCCCTGCCTACCACAATCGTGTATGTCCTCTCTTCCATGTGCACTTGTTCCAGCTCTAGTGAAGCCGTTCTCTTCACCTCATACGCACTTCGGTCGCACCTTCTGCAGGTACCACCTACCACGGTGTCGTCGTGCTTTCGCAGCAAGTTCCATCTCCTTTGCCCATCCTAGTGACCTACCAATGCACCATGGGTTCGGCGCGTAAAGTGCTATGTGAATTCTTCTCTAATGCACTCAAAACTTGCAAATAGTACCTAAACCTATGGAAGTACTATATTGTATCATAGTAAAGATCAAGGCCTACAAAGCGTCAAACAAGTGCTACAATATGAGAAGCTCGTAACTCCACACAATCAACACTAAGAAAGTGAAGTGAACAATAGGATGCTACAATCAGGAGGGAATGCCTCCAACAAAGGTAAGGATAAGATCCCCAAACACGTGAAAATGAGCAAGAGAAAGAACAACGTTATGTTGCACTTGTCCTTTCCAAACAAAGAATAAAAAAGAAACTAACATTTACAATTAAAATAATCCATTAAATTATCTCTTAGAATGTGCTTGATGTCTCATGCACAAGGAATGGTTTACAAGTGTCAGCACTTACGTAATTAATTAGGCCATAACATCAAATGGACAAAACTATGTCTAAAGAGGATTGTATTTGTGCAACAAGTCCATGATTCCGTTCATGTAACCTTGTACACACTTATATGCGGAATGAAATTCCAAGCAAAATGAAATGGAGGACAGATAAAGGGAGGGGTGGGAAAACTGGGGGCAAAGGGGGTGGTGCACATTGACCTTAGTTGTTGATGACGGTTGTAACTATAAACAACATTACTTTAGAACACATTCCACCGTTCACACCATCTCTTTCATGCAAAAGGATAAGTATGGAAATGAACAAGTTAAGACAAATAATTAAAAACATGGTGCAAGAAAAGCATAACAAGTTTGTAAATTTCACCAAGTGTAAACTTCATAAATGAAGACGTACATATGTACATGCCTTAAAGGTGTTTTTGTTAAAATAGGTTGCAAATCCTGAATCTAGAAATAAAACTCTGTACGAAAAAAAACCCACCACATTATATTCCGTGGTCTTCTCTTTTGTTTTTGTGCTTCCTGTGGCTATCATAAGCCTGATGTAGAGATGTTAATCATGCTCCCTTCTTTTGTAGGTGGGATCTTGTAACCCGCACTCACACAACTCGCAAACATACAACTCTCTATGAAACCCACTACCCGATGCTAGTGGGGGTTGTGGGCTTCATTGTTTTGCTTGCTTGGGCTCTTACTAGGCACTACCATAGTAGGGCACAGTAGGATGCCATTTTTTGGAAAAGGTATAGTCTTAACCCTCAACTCATGTATCTCACAAAATGTCAACTTGCTTCATCGATCATCAATTTTTACACATCGATGGTAAAGATGTATAGTCGAAAATGATCACTCGATGAATTAGTGTATTGCAGTTTTTTCCTTAACTTAGACAGCATAAACCCTAGGTACGTCTTGCTAGTAGATTGTAGCATGTAATGGGCATCCAAATCATATCCTTCCCCTCCTCCCATAACTAAAAGCTTTCGAATAGATTGTCTATCTATCACACAAGAATGTACAAATACAATACTATGTATGATAAAATAATGTTCAAAAATATGTTTCATAAAAATGTAGCCATAACCTACACTACCCAAACACAATCATCTATTGAGGGGGAATCCAAAAATCTTAGTATTTGTTCTTTGTTCTGATCTCCTCAAATTTCAACGTATCCTATCAATAAACAATTGTTAAAAATGTTTTCTCAAATATTGATCATCAATCATCAATTCAAGCCTATTCTTCGATGATTAAGATCCGTAATCATCGATCGAAAATTCTCATGAATTTCTGCTCTTCGATTGAAGATACATAAGTGTGATTTTCTTCTCATCACATGAACATTTTATTACTCCTAGCCTTAATTTGTAAACACAGTGACCTTTAAGAGAGGACATCCAGATCCCATGCTACATCGCCCCCCCTCACAAAGCTAAAGTGTAGTGGTCTTGTGTAAATCACAACCATGTAAAACAAACACTTGTGAAAAAAGCAAATTTCTATACGATACACCCACCAACTATACTATCTTAATACACAAGAAGGTGTGGGGGGAGTCTCAATGTTGTGGTTTTCATTTTTTCAATGTGTTTCCTCAATGTATAGCTTAAGCTATCGGTTGATGATTTTCAACATAATTGATCATCCATTTTTTTGTCACCAAACACTTCAATATCGAGATAATTGATGGTCAATCGTTGTTATTCATACATCATTGCTTGACATGTGTTCATACATTCATGTTTTCCCTATTTATGAGAAAACATAAATGCACCTCATAGCTACACTTTGCTAAGACACTATACCCTTTAGGGGGACATACGGATCCCCTATTGCGTACCCCCACCAATATTTAAAGTGTACAGTAATAGTGTATATGGTCTTAATTTCTCTTGGACTTAAAAAACATAATGTTTGACAACATTCATTTAAATAGAAATACTTGTTATACAATACAAGCCATACAAAATATGCCTCAAAGGCATGAATGTATGATGTTCAATTTCTCCAAGCATTATACATTCGTCACTGTAAAATTGCCCTCTCCTCATTCTTGTTCTCTCTTTTTAACCACCCTATACTCTTGCAATAATGGACCATTGCCCTTGTTTATAGCACATGGATACTTCAAGAAGTGCATGTAGCATTTTTTTCACATCCCTTTCATCACGTAATAGTATTGTCAAAAAGAAGCAAAACTATGGACAATAATTTGTTTAATTTGGTTTAGAAAGAGATTGAAGACAGTTGAGATGGCCTCCACCCCTTTCCGTGCATTGATGTAGCAGAAAAAGAAATGCGGTGTACATCAAAACAGAGAGACGTCGTGTTAACGGCGGATTCTATGTACTCTGAGTTGGAGTGATGAAATTGTTGTACTGAACAAAATTGAATTGTTGCAGAGATTGGCATAGCCACATTTTGTTTAAGTATGGTCCGATATGCAACAATGTTTTGTATGGTTGCTGATGTAGAAGTGATTGGATGGACACAGAGCATGTATCTTTTTTGGTACAGTAAGAGAGTGGGGGTTGATGGCACATGGTCTGTGAGTGGCGTTAAGAGGAAGGGGAGGGTTAACGGAGCATGACAAAACTATAGGGCATGACGATGTCCTTCCATGTGCCAAGACATATGCATAAAGGTGGGGAAGACAGCAACGAGGGGGGAGGGGGAGAGAAGGGAGAGAGGGGGGAGTAAGGAGACAATGGGGGAGAGAGAGAGGGAGGGAGGGAGGGAGAGAGCCCAAGAGAGGAAGGGAGAGCCCACAAGAGTGGGGGATTATTTCTACGGAAGAGTGCGATTGCATGGTTGTTAGATTTCATAGCAATATTCACCTACTCATGAACATGAAGCAATACAAATCAGCAAGGTACATTCTGTAGTTGTAGGCCAATGCAACAGACAAAGACAACAAAAGGCACGTCGCAAGGAACTCGCATTAAGGTATAATGTTGGCCATTGTGTCTATGCAATTCTCCACACATTTAGAGGGGGGGCCAGATACCATGGAGGGGAGGAAAAGTGGGCCGAGGGTGGCGGTAGCACGAGGAAAGGCAGCAACGAAGGCAACAGAGGCAGCGGGGCAAAGCTCCTTCTGTCGCTCGTAATATTGGCGAATGTTGAATAGATTCCTCAACAAATGGAGTATACCTTACAGATAATCATCCTTGGAAAAACCCACACAAAAATGAATTACAAACACGAACAAACAACTAATAACCATGCACATACGACATTTCACAGGACAAAAAGAACATCATGGTAAGCACATGACACACCATGAGGCAAGAACACAAGGGGCACATCCTCACACCACTTGTTCATGGCTTCATTGTTAGAGTCCTCAAGGCACAGGGGGGGCGGATTTGACTAAAATGGAGGAAATAGTCCGAATAAACCAAGCAAACAAGCACAAGCACACACATGCTAGTTCATTGGCACGAGCGTACATGTGAGAACACGCACACGTGTGCGCATGCACGCTTGAACAAAATCTCAAGTGTGAATTCGCATGCACGCACTCACCCACTCATTTTGGACATGCTATATGCTCAATGCTCTGGTGTGGATGGCAATGATGGTAGCTTCTCGTGAAGCCATACTAAGCCTTTCTTGACTGTCCCTACATTTTCAAGCCCTGTTGTAAAGTGGCGGTAACAACTGTCAGTATTTGAATGACTAGGTGTATCAGAGAAGAATAGATTACAATCGTAAGGCTAGATCCTAATGCAATTGCTGTTGCTCCTGCTGTTATTGCCCACGACTCCATGTCCTCGCTGTTGCAACCACGACTGTTGCGGCTTCTGCTACTCCTACTACTACTGTTGTTGCTACTACTACTACTACTATTCCTACTTCAAATTCTACTATTCTTGTTTCTAATGTTGCTTTTCTCATTTATACTATTGCTCTTGCTACCATTATTGCTATTGCTCTTGCTCTTGCTTATGTTGCTACTGTTGCTATTGTTGTTGTTGCTTTTGTTTCTACTGTTATTACTTCTTGTTTTGTTGTTACTGTTACTACTACTACTACTAATGTTGTTGGTGCTAGTGTTGCTAAAACTTCTCGACCTTTTGTTCTTGTTTCTAATACTTATGATGCTGCTGCTACTACTATTGCTATTGTTATTGATACTATTATTCTTGCTGTTGAAAAATAAAGCAGTCTTAGTCAAAGAACAATGCCTTGTAAATTACCGTAATGACATTATAGGATTAGACTACCACATGCAGATAACCCAACCTACCAGCAAGGGACAAGAAGAACACCAACAGCGCGATGCGCTCTTTGCAAGACTACATAATTGAGGCGCTTGATAGCATAGAAGTCGCCACCACATCACCCACCATGCCAAAGGACACTTAGCTACTATCGCACTCTGTGGGGCACGGATACACACACGCAAGCCTTGTTGTCTAGCTCCCTATGCCACAGTTGTTGCTACTACTGGTACTAGTAGTAGACCTCAAGTTAGAGCAACCACTATAGCACACTCCTAGCAATCTACCACAGGTGGTGCTAGTGCTAACAGCGTAAAAGGAGGCCGAGGGATAGAGAGAATGGTAGTAAGCCCTCATTGCCTCTGTAGACGCAAACATGCCATAAAAATTGGGTTGGGAGGTCTTGTTCAAAAGCTCCCTGAAAGCGAAAATTGTGCAGTTACTGAGATCGCACATGGGGCTCGGGCCCGCGGGGCCCGTCAACGAGGAGGATGGGAAGCTTGTGATCTTCACGTAACGATGAGTGACGTGCCGCCAGGGTGGTTGTGTTGTAGACACGGCGTGGCTAGCCACCTCAGATTTTGGTGTTGAGGAAGATGGAAGGAAGGCAAGGACGTGGAGTGGGGCAGGTGAGATACAACTGTGCGCGTAGTTTTTTTGTGCATTCCCTAAAGGGAGGGTGCACTTTAATTGTGCCATGCGCGCCCCCTCAAGAACCTCGATGCCTCCACAACTAAAAGCTTCGCTTTCCCATTCAATGCCTTAGTGCCGGGCAAAAAAAAGCCTCCTTAAGGACTGGGCATGGATTCGTACTTGCCGTTCTCTGGAAAATTGTATTTAGCTTTGCGTCCAAATTCTTTCTCTACATGAAACTGTGCGGCGCTTGGTATCCATGACTTTGTGGAACACGTTGTGTCGTTCTCCGTGACGCGAGTTGCATAAGAAGGGTGCATGCAACGGCGAGCTGTGCGTGACTTTTCAGAGAGGCACGTGGCTGGTATGGCCCATGGCCCTTCCTCACTTGCTTGTTTCCTCTACCTCTCCTATGCAATACTTCTGACCCACCCTGCCCCACCGGTGTTACCCCTCGCTCTGCTCCTGTAGATGGACTTACGCTCGATTTTGTTGCCTTCCTCCTCGAAGCAGTCTCAGCAACAAACCAATTTCTACCTTCGCACTGCTGCCACGGCGCTTGGCATCACTTCATCCCACCCCACTAAAGTGGTTCCACAAGTGATCACAACATCCCACACCGTAAGCGGTGCGGACGGCTCACCGTGGACATCGTGAGGGTGATAGGGGATAGCAAAAAATGATTACTTGTGCCAAGTGCCATGGAACCTTCATTTCTCCCGTTGTCGTCTGTGCCAGCTGTCATCGTCTGTTATGTCTCAAAGACAAGGATGGTACAGTTTGCTACAGTTTGTTCGGCTACGCTGCGACGCATTAAGACGCGTTAAGCCTGACTAAAGTTATACTTATGACTCGTTCAATTTCATGTGGAGCGGCAAAGGTTGCTATCTGCTACGCTTCTCTCCCTTACGCAAGGTACCGCCACGTGACCCATTTTAGAGAAACTATCCGGCATAGCATCCAAAGTTACATTACAAGAACTTGTAACAAAGCTAAGCTTTGATAATGCATAACCCCATATGCCCCTTCAAGTACGCGTCAACCCATTTATTGTGTAAAAATGCTTAAGTTTCTGCCTTCGATCTTTGAATATGTGTCAAGTTTTCCTTTCACGAAAAAGGTTCCTAGTAACACTTACGTTATAAATGAAGTCGAACACACCCTTGTACTGTCACCTGCATAAATTTAGTTTTGCTACATTATGAACCTCAACATTTTAAACTTTAACAATCTAACAACATCAAACCTACAAAAAGGTGTTTGCAAATGTCCAGTAGTATAGTCACCCATACTTCAACAAGAAAAGTAAACCTGGACTTTGATGAACGAAAAGATATAAAGATACGATGTCACAAAAAGCCGTTACTTTGCAAGATATATTCTCAGATCTTAAATGCCGGTTGAGGCCTATTGTGATTACACAAAAAAAATCAATGGCTCATCGCGATCAAGAATCAAAAAGCTTGGTGTTTTATGATCAAAAATCGTAATATATGGTCCATATTCGTCTTATTCTTTTACTAATATTGCGAGGCATTACCTTTGTCTAAACAAGAGGTAAATGGGAAGTTTCTTGCATGTAGAGACAATGCACAACAATTGCCAACTTCAATGTCGCGTTGAGCAAGACCCTTTTTGTACGAAGTGTCGAGCTGATATTATGAAGCTTTGTGGCTTGTTGAATGGGCCTTATAGATAAACCTTTCTTTCTACCTTTCAAGGCGTCCTTTGAATTTAGTGTCCAAGACATTTTTTCCTTCTACGGCAATAGGGTATAGGTTTGTGTTTTTGGTGTCTCTGTGCCACTATCTGTTCACAATCAAAGGAAAAGGACAAATCAATGTTTTGCTGCCCAAGGCAATCAAGAACCCTATCTAATACACTATGGGATATAGAGAAGACGCCATATACATACAAAAACATGAATCAAGTGAAGATCTAAAAAACCTTAGTGGCCAACAAAACAACATGAATTTTATCGACATAAAACAAATCCTACAAAAATCCCCACTTCACATCCTACAATATCATGCCCTTTCCATGGGTTTTGTCACAATGTTATGGTCTTCCTTGTCAAACCTCACCCCACAACACGTCGCAAAAGCAAAAAAACACTTTTTCACTTGGAACACGTTTCTATGATGCCACACCTTGGGAAAGCCTCATGTGGAGGTTCTAGCCCCAAGACCATTCACTCAAATATGTTGTTGAATGTAGCACAAGGGTGTAATATAAAATAGGTTTTAATGCTTGACCGCAATTAGGATGGAATTCATTCAAGTTTTTCCAAGTATCATATCTTTTTTCATGTCTGCATGACAGGTGATGGCCCATACATGAACATCTAGGATATTCCACTCATCATGGCCGTGGAGCATAGACCCTAATGAAACGCATCACATGATGATTTGCGCGGTGTTGTGTCCCTAAGCCCTCAATGTCCACAATTTATAGAAGTGAATCATGGACGCCCTTTCCCACATAAGTGAATGTGCTATGAGTACCTAAAATTCATGGTCAAATAAAAATCCAAACATATCCCCTCGTAGAAGAACAAAATATAATCCAAACACCGTGTTACACTAGGGGTGAATGAGTAAATATTCACACATCTCTACTCCCCCGTTATACCGTGGCTTAGAAGTTTTCCTTCCCATGTTAAGCAAACTCAACTCCACAAACCATTTCCATTCTACAAGATTCAATCTCATAGGCAAAGCATAGTGCTTCATGTAGAAAGAAAACCTTACTCCTTGAAAGAAGTCGCCCGATTATCTTAAGGAGGTTATCATCAAAAACTATTTTTTCTCAACAATTTCCTAAGAAAATGCATGTACCTAGTGAAAACATTAGCAGTCAACAAAGTGAATATACTTATCGTGATAACAATCATACTTCATGCAATGCTTTTAGGGATGAAGGGAAAATTCATTTTTTGTGGGTTTGAATTCGAAGGAATTGGGTGATTCCTTAGGTGCACTAGCAAATTTGACATGCATATCCATCATTCTACGATCCAAGTGTCTTACAGGAAATACATATGTCATGTATAAACTATTTACGCCTGCATGAAACCGCAAAGGGCTATGATCATACAACATTCTTGGGGTTGTTCTATAACTCCAAAAGAAAAAGGGCACAAAACCTGTTTTTTCGTTGCATAATGCTAACTTACCCATTCCCTAAAGGGTGCCCTACACATTGTCATGTATGTAACAATAACAATCAGTCAACAAGGTGTATTACTAATTGGATTAGCTCATGATGAAGAGTTTCATTTGGATCCATCATATTAAAATTAGATATTTGATGCATGCCTTCAATCTAAAGCATAGAACCAATTTCATGTGACAAGATAGTGCCTCATGGTACAGTTATGAAAGTAGAATTGTTACTCCATGGGTCACACATTCTTCGCAAACATGTTTATTGGGACTTTTGTGGAAATCTATGACGGTTGATTTCTTCCACAGATTTCCATTTCTGTTATGAGGTTGTTGATGCCCAATTCAAAAGAACACGCAAGGAATATTTACCAAGTAATGAGGAGGGTTGGCTTGCATAAGAGATGATGTCATGGTTCCTTTGGGTAGCATTATAACAGAACACGGTCTAAGGGTTTCCTTATGAACGCTGAGGTACATCAATGAGCAACATAAACAACACATAAAACTATTGCTTTCATAAAAAAAGCTAGTTTTTATGAAACATATAGGATAAGAAAAATACATCAAAAAAGTCTTTTTGGGTAGAATTTGCTAGAAAATCGATCTTGAAAAAACACCAACATATAAAGACGTTGGAAATCATATTCACAAGGAGGTGATTTTTTTTAACTTAAACACTCTGTAAAGTATCTATTTTTTGTTTAACCGCAAGATTAATGATACATCCAAGTATTTTTTTATGACCGTAGCTACATCCATGTTTCCCACATTAAGCATGATGTATCCAAATTCACAACCTTTCTTGGACTTTTCAAGTTTTATGTTCAATAAGCACGCAAAATACCAGGTTACTTCTAAATGAAGGTGTTTGGTTTACTTCTCGTTCAATTTGTTAAAACATGCTAACATCGTCAAAAACCAAACAAAATCACAAACCCCAATATCGTGGGGTTTGATACTTTCATCAAAAGGGTTAGTGAGGGGTGTGAGTTGGGGGGTCAAGAAAATCCTTTGCGTTGAAAGGTAACCTACTGGGTCTTGCTACCATAAGGCTGAGTAGCGGCTCGCATGAAGATTAAACCTTCATACCCTAAATAAAACTTGCGGAATGTTTTGAAAGTGACTTGCATGGATCAAAGTAGGTTTTTTCCATCTAAAAAAAATAAAATACATCTTTGCTCATTAAATATAGAGATATTAGCCTTTTTATCTAAAAACCTCGATAAGTGGATGGATGGTTTTGTGTTTGCATGGGCTCCGCCACACGAAGATAGAATAGCATAAATCTGTGAATGGGGGTTCTCCAGCAAAAACAGGGCTAATTGATCAATTAAAATTCCTGCAGTAGTGGGCCTGACACATCACTGCCCTCGCTTCACTCGATTGGTGACTTAGATCGCCGATTGCGCATGGCCATCAAAATGGATAAACATTTGAGAGCCCGCTGGATACCGCTGTATCAATGTTTATCTTTTAAATATATCACACTTATTTTCATGCCTGCGAGGATAAAATAACTACTACATCCTTTTCTTACTCATGCAAGCTGGGTCCCTGATGTTCCACCAGCCGCTCCAGCAGAAATTCGTGTTCGATCCTCCAGATTCTCGCCCACGAATGGATCCTCCAAAAATAACGCCCTGTCGCGGAAGGTGATGGCCGCACTACACGTTCGCAACGAAGCGCGTTGAGTTAAAGGATGCAATGTGCAGCTGAATGTTTAACATTTGTTCGGTCGAACTTCATCTTCTTGAACAGTTTTCAATTGAAAAGCATGACTCTTTCCTGCAATTGTCGAAAGGACAACGAAGCTTGATGGCTTGTGGGGATGGGCGGTCCGTGAAGGGGTACCTAGGCATCCTCGCACCGCAAATCCACTTGGTAGGATGATACGAGGTCGGGTCTTCTGGAGAAGGCGTTCGTCGACAAAAGGTCGTCCTCATGTTGAACAATCATTTTTGGTTGACAAGCCTGGCGCCCCGTCGGAAACGATGTTTCAACGCAAACCGCAAGCAAATGTGACGTTTGCACGGTCATTCACATCAGTCAGAACAGCTTCAGCAGAGGAGGGCTGCTCCGTGGCGCGTCGAGTCATCATGCAGAAGGCCTGACGGAGGATCCATGCCGTCGGGCAAACCATCGCAGCGATCGCACGCGCGCGATGTTGCTCTGTTCGATCCCCTCGGTCGCCTCGTGCTGTCACAACTGAAGGAAGCACTCATCGATGGACGGTGGCCGGCAGCGCCTCGACAACGAATGCGGAACCAGCATGCGAGACAAAACAGTGCGAACAGCGTGTCCATTCCACAAAATAGACAGGATATTCACGCCCTGAAAAGAATCAGGCTTTCGTATCCACCAGCTAACACTTCTAGCTGTTGTATCCGGCAATTTCAAAACAAGAAACAAGGTATCCATATTGCTTGCAATATTCGGTCAGTGACATGCGTTGCTAATCAAGCATGGAAATAATGTTGATGTGAAATTCAATCAATCGCCACTCCCGCTACCTTACAGCATCGCAATGGAGCAATAACCCTTTTTCTTCTAGTTTCTTTTGTAGGCGTAACGTATCAAAAACATGGGAAGCTTGGCCAATAGGGTCAAAGCCGCGGTGCTCCGCAGTCTCCAACCGTGGTTTTGGCCCAGTCAGCCAAGGATATCAGAGCTTCAGGGCTCGAATCCCACCTAGGGATTACCAAAGATGCCAAGCCGGCTCTCACTCCTAGTGGGGAGGGGGGTGTCGTATGGAAGTGCCATGCTGACCGGTCGAGGGAGCCACGCGGCTCAAACAGGGTCACCTAGGACTGTGGGCGGTGAGACGGGGTGGCTTGAGGGTCATGGACCCTCAAACACTGCGGTTTTGGCCTAATGGGCCAATGATTTTGTCAAAACCGCTACATGGGCTGTCTTTGACCCACCATGGAAAATGCACGCAAACACCTCCCTCGCAAAATCATAAACACCTCGAACAAGGGGTTTGAGGTGTTTTTTTTACAACAATGGCGTCACCACTTTAACGCTACTTTGTATGCAGCATCCACATGGTGTTCGCATGCTTTTTTCGGTTACATAGTAACCATTCTCACCAAATTTTAGACAAAAGCTTGAAATCAGATTTTGGCATAGTTTCACGTTTTTAAATAAGTCAGGGAGTGTCTGTTCGTGTTTTTGTGTGTGTGTGTGTGTGTGTGTGTGTGTGTGTGTGTGTGTGTGTGTGTGTGTGTGTGTGTGTGTGTGTGTG
>SZWC01010800.1:30489-40630 GCA_023375785.1 Penium margaritaceum
TGAGAGTGTGAGAGTGTGAGAGTATGAGAGTGTGAGAGAGTGAGAGGGTGAGAGTGTGAGAGTGTAAGAGTGTGAGAGTGTGAGAGTGTGAGAGTGGGACTCTGTGAGAGTGTGAGAGGGTGAGAGTGAGTGAGTCGAGTGAGCGGGTGAGAGAGTGAAAGAATGAGACAGTGAGAGAGACTAAGAGACTGAGAGAGGGAGAGAGAGAGTGAGAGATAGAAAGATTAAGATAGTGAGAGAGTGAGAGAGTGAAAGAGAGTGAGAGAGTGAGAGAGTGAGAGAGAGTGGGAGTGAGAGAGAGATATTGAGAGAGTAAGAGAGTGAGAGAGAGTGAGAAGGAGAGAGATTTAGAGAGTGAGAGAGGTAGAAAGTGAGAGAGTGAGAGAGTGAGAGAGTGAGAGAGTGAGAGGGTGAGAGAGTGAGAGAGTGATAGAGTGAGAGAGTGAGAGAGAGATAAAGAGTGAGAGGTAGAGAGTGAGAGAGTGAGAGAGTGAGAAAGTAAGAGAGTGAAAGATTGAGAGAGTGAGAGAGTGAGAGAGTCAGGGTATGATAGAGTGAGAGGGTGACAGAGTGAGAGAGTGAGAGATTGAGAGAGTGAGAGGGTGAGAGAGTGAGAGATAGAGAGAGGGAGAGTAATAGAGTGAAAGAGTGAGAGAATGAGAGAGTGAGAGTGAGAGAGAGAGAGAGAGTAAGAGAGCAAGAGAGTGAAAGAGTGAGAGTGTGAGACACTGAGAGAGTGAGCAATGAGAGATTGAGAGAGTAAGAGAGAAAAAGAGTGAGATAGAGAGAGAAAGCGAGAGTGATAGAGTGAGAGAGTGAGAGCATAAGAGTGTGAGAGAATGATAAGATAACTGTAAGGAGGTGAGAGCTTGAGAGATTGAGAGAGAAAGAGAGTGAGAGAGTGAGAGAGTAAGAGAGTGAGAGAGTTAGAGTGTGAGAGTCTAAGATTGCAAGCGTGAGTGCAAGTTCAAGTGTGAGTTCGAGTGCGAGTGCAAGTGCGAGTGTGATTTTGAGTGTGATTTTGAGTGCAAGTTTGAGTGCAAGTGTGAGTACGATTGTGAGTGGGTGCAAGCGAGTGTGAGTGAGCGTGAGTGAGTTCAAGTGAGTGTGTGTGTGTGCGTATACGCGTGCATACGTGTGTGCATGTGTGTGTGTGTGCACGTGTGCATATAGGCATGTGTGTGTGGGCATGTGGGCATGTGTGCGAATGTGTGTTTGTATGTGCATGTCCATGTGCGTGTGCAAGTGTGTGTGCATGTGTGTGTGCATGTGTGTGTGTGTGTGTGTGTGTGTGTGTGTGTGTGTGTGTGTGTGTGTGTGTGTGTGTGTGTGTGTGTGTGTGTGCGTGTGCGTGTGCGTGTGCGTGTGTGTGTGTGCGTGTGTGCGTGTGTGCGTGTGCGTGTGTGTGTGTGTGTGCGTGTGTGTGTGCATGTGCATTTGTGTATGTGCGTGTGTGCGTGTGTGCGTGTACGTGTGTGTGTGTGTGTGTGTGTTCATGTGCGTGTGCATGTGCGTGTGCATGTACGTGTGCATGTGTGTGTACTTGTACAATTGCGTGTGCGTGTGCATGTGCATGTGCATGTGCATGTGCGTGTGTGTGTGCGTGTGCGTGTGTGTGTGCGTGTGTGTGTGTGTGTGTGCGTGTGCGTGTGCATGTGCATTTGTGTATGTGCGTGTGTGCGTGTGTGCGTGTACGTGTGTGTGTGTGTGTGTGTGTTCATGTGCGTGTGCATGTGCGTGTGCATGTACTTGTGCATGTGTGTGTACTTGTACAATTGCGTGTGCGTGTGCATGTGCATGTGCATGTGCATGTGCATGTGCGTGTGTGTGTGCCTGTGTATGTATGTGTGCGTGTGCGTGTACATGTGCGTGTCATGTGCGTGTCACGTGCGTGTGAGTGTGCGTGTCATGTGCATGTCATGCTTGACATGTGCATCTCATGTGCGTCTCATGTGCATCTCATGTGCATGTCATGTGCACGTACGCATGCGCGTGCGCGTGTGCATGTGTGTGCGCATGCGCGTGCACATGCGCGTGTGATTGGCTGGCTGGCTAGCTGGCTGGCTCCCTGGCTGGCTGGCTGGCTCCCTGGCTGGGAAGTTTGCTACCTCGCTGGCTGGTTCACTAGCTGGCTTGCTTACTGACTCACTCACCGACTGAGTCACTGATAGACTCACTGAATGAATCACTAACTGACTTAATGACACACTAATTGACTCAGTAAGTGACTGACTGATTAACGAAGTGAAAAACTGAAGGACGGACGGATAGAGAGACATACGGATTGACAGATGCATGGCCGGACGGACGGACGGATGCGTGGACGCATGGACAAACCGATGGACAGACCGATACATGGACGGACGGACGGACCGACGAGAAGACAAGAGAACAAACGTGATGATGGAAGGAAAGACACAAGGAAAAAGTAGTCACGGCAGCAACAGCAGCTAAAGTAGCACCAACGGCGGCATCAAAAGTAGGAGCGGGCGCGGCCGTAGCAGCACCAGTAGATGCAACCAGACCACTAACAGCACTTGGAGTAGGCAGAATAGCGGCAGCCGTAGCAGCAGCAGAATCGGCATAAGGAGCAACAACAGTAGCAACAGCTACTACAATAGAAAGAACAACAGCAGAAGTGTCGGCTGCAACAACAGTTGCAACGGCACAGAAACAGGAAACAACACATAATCAGAGTCAAGGTTGGACAACACACACGATGAATGTTTAACACTGTGTGAGGTGGCCAAGTCCAACTACATAAACAAAACAATATGGTAGTCCTTCCTTGACTACAAGAAGAACTGGGGGGAGGGAGGGGCAAGGGCGTGGATGAGCTATCCACGAAGGACAAGAAAAGAAGAGAGTGACACACAAGGAGAGGGATGGGAAAAAGGGGGACAAAGGAGGTGGTGCACATTCACCTTACTTGTTGATGTCGGTTGTAACTATGAACAACATTATTTTGAAACATATTGCACTATTAACACAGTCTGTTTCATGGGACAGAGTAAGTATGGAAGGGTACAAATTGAGACAAATAATGACAAACATGGTGCAAGAATACATAACAAATTCGTAAATGTTAGCAAGTGTACACTTCATTAATGAAGGCGTACGTCTATACATGCCTTAAAGGTGTTACTATTGAAAGGGGTTACAGACATAAATCTACAAATGGAACTCTATAGAATAAAAACCTACCATATCATATTCTGTGGTCTTTTATTTTGTTTTTATGCTTCTTCAAGCTATCATATGTCTTATGTAGCGATGTAAAGCACGTTCCCTTCTTTTGTAAGTGGGATCTCTTACCCTCTACTCACACAATTTGCAAACGTTTATCTCTCTATCAAACCAACACCCCGATGCTAGTGGAGGTTGTTGGCTTCATTGTTTGACTTGCTTGGGATCTTGCTAGGCACTACTATAGTAGGGCATAGTAGGATCCCTTTGATCGTAAAGGTATAGTTGTAACCCTCCAATCATACAACTCACAAAATGTCAACTTGCGATCATCAGTTTTTACACATCAATGGAATCATGAATGGTAAAAAATGATCACTCCATGAATTGGTGTATTGAATGTTTTTTCCTAAACATAGATAGCATCAACCCTAGGTACTTCTTTCTAGTACACTCTAGCATGTAGAGGGCATCCAAATCATATGATTCCCCTCTTCCAAAAACAAAAGGTGTTCTAAGAGAATGTCTATGGTCTATGTATCACACAATAATGTAAGAATTCACTACTATGTATGATACAATAGTGTTCAAAATTGTTTTTCATAGAAATACAAACACAACCTACACTACCCAAACACAATCAACTCTGTGAGGGGGGATCCCAAAATCTTGGTGTCTTTTCTTTCTTCTCATCTCCTCACATTTCAATGTATCTTATCAATAAACAATTTTTGAACATGTTTTCTCAATTATTAATCATCAATCATCAATCACAGCATATTCTTGGATGATGAAGATCCTTGATTATCGATCGTTGATTCTCATAGATTGGCGTATTGAGAGGGAAGATACACAAGTGTATAATTCTTCTCATCACATGAAAAATCTATTCCTCCTATCTATAACATGTTGCTACACTAACCTTTAAGACAGGACATCTCGATCCCATGCTACATTGCCCCCCTCAGAAAACTTAAGTGTAGCGGTCTTGTGTAAATCACGGCCGTGTAAAACAAGCACTACAATAGACATCAAGTTTCAATGTAATACACACACCAACTATAATATCTCAATACACATGAAGGTGTTGGGAGGATGTTGACGTTTTGGTTTTGATTTTTTCAATGTATTTCCTCAATGTTAATTTAACCTATCTGTTGAGGATTTTCAATGTAATTGATAATCTATCTTTCTTTGTCACCTAAAGATTTGATTATAAAGATAACTTATGGTCAGTTGTTGGTATTCATACATCACTCATTGACATGTGTTCATGCATTCATGTTTTTCAATTGATGAGGAAGAATAAATGCACCTTGTAGCTACACATTGCAGAGACACTCGACCCTTTTGGGGGACATACACTTCCCTACTACGTACCCATATCAATATTTAACGTGTGTTGTAATAATGTATATGTTCCTCATTTTGCATGGACGTCAAAAACATAATTTTTTACAACATTCACTTCTATAAAAATACTTGTTTCACAATACAAGCAATGTAACCTATACCTCAAGGGCATGAATGTCTGATTTTCATTTTGTCCAAGCATAATCCATTCTTCACTCTTCAATTGCCCTCCCTTCATTCTTGTTCTCTCTTTTTCACCACCCTATACTCTTGAAAGAAGCCACTAGTGCCCTTGTTTATAGCATATGGATACTTCAAGAAATGCATGTAACAT
Source organism: Penium margaritaceum (assembly GCA_023375785.1). Lineage (NCBI taxonomy): Eukaryota > Viridiplantae > Streptophyta > Zygnematophyceae > Desmidiales > Peniaceae > Penium > Penium margaritaceum. The sequence continues at coordinate 35,363 of SZWC01010800.1, forward strand.
TTTTCTCACATCACGTTCATCACATAATAGCATTTTAGAAAAGAAGCAAAACTAGGGACAATGGTTTGTTCAGTTGGGTTTTAAAAAGGATTGAGAATAGTAAAGATGTATTTCTCCCCTTCCAATGCATTGATGCATCAAAGAAAGAAAAGAGGTGGACATGAAACCAGAGAGACATCGTGCTGACGGCAGATTCTATGTACTCTAAGCTGAGGTGATGAAATGCCTATATTGAACAAACAAGAATGGTTGTAAAGATGGGCAGGGTCAGGTTTTGTTTTAGCATGGGCGGAAATGTAACAATGTTTTGTATGGTTGCTGATCTAGGAGTCATTAAATGGAAACGGAGCCTGTCTCTTTTGTGGCACAACTGGACAGCGAGGGTTTACGGTACATGGTCTGTGTGTGGCGTCAAGAGGAAGGGGAGAGTGAAAGGAGCATGACAGCACTACAAGGCATGATAATTTCCTTGATGTTCGAAGAGATATGCATAGAGATGGAAAAGACGGCGATGAGAGGAAGGAGGGGAGGGAATGGAGGGGGAGAGGAAGGAGTAGGGAGAGAATGGGAGAAAGAGAGAGGGAGGGATGGAGAGAGCCCAGGAGAAGAAAGGGGAGCTTTGGAGAGTGGGAGATTATTGCTAAGGAAGAGTGAAATTGTATGGTTGTCAGATTTCATAGCAATATTCACTCACTCATGAACACAAAGTAGTGCGAACAGCGGGGTATAGTCTATAGTAGAAGGCCAGTGTAGAAGACAAAAACAGGTGAACGCTTGTCACAATGGGCTCAACCTGAGGTAGAATGTCAGTCATTTGGTCGATGCAACTCTCCACACATTTGGAGGAGGGGGCCAATCAGCATGGTAGGCGGGGAAATTGGGGGTGGGGGTGGCGGTGGCACTGAGATAGGCGTTGACAGAGGCAACGGAAGTGATGGGGCGTGGTCACTTCTACCACTTGTAATACTGGCAAAAGTTCAGTAGATGCGTCAACAAGTGAAGAATGCCTTATAGATATTCGTCCCTAAAAACAAACCGCGAATGGATGAGTTACAAACACAAACAGACAACTTAAAACCATGCACATACAACATTTCACAAGATTAATCCGACATCATGGTGCACACATGACACACCATGAGGCACGAACACAGGGGGCACATCCTCACACTTGTGCATGGCTTCATTATTGTAGTCTCCAAGGAAAAGTGAGGGACGATTTTGTTGGCAATGGAGGAAATAGTCCAAATGAACCAACCACACAAGCACAAGCACACACATGCACGTGCTTTGGCACGGGCGTGCACGTGAGCACACCCACATGTGTGTGCAGGCACGCTCGAACGAAAGCTCAAGTGCGAACCCGCATGCGCGCACTCAACCACACATTTTGGACATGCTATACACCCAATGCTCTAGTGTGGATGGCAATGATGGCAGCTTCTTCTAAAGCCATAGAAAGCCTTTCTTCAGGGTCCCTAAATTTGCAAGCAATGTTGGAGAATGGCGGTGACAACAGTCACTGGTTTCATGACTAGGAGTATCAAAGATAAATGGATTGCAATTGTAGGGCCATATCCTAGTACAATTGCTGTTACTCTTGCTACTACCTTTGCCGACACCATGTCCACGCTATTGCGGCCACAACTACCACCGCTTCTGCTATAGTTGTTGGTGCTCTTATGATAACTGTTGCTATTCCTACTGTTGCTACTACTACTACTACTACTACTACTACTACTACTACTACTACTACTACTACTACTACTACTACTACTACTACTACTCTTGTTTCTAATGCTACTATTCTTATTTTTGCGCTTCCTCCTACTTATATCATTGTTGCTGCTCTTGCTCTTGCTTCTGTTGTTACCGCGGCTACTATTGCTGCATCTACTTCTGTTTCTGCTACTACTACTTTTCTTTCTACTACAACGGTTGTTGCTACTATTACTAATGCCATTGCTACTGTTGTTGTTTGTGTTGCTACTACTTCTGGCCATGTTGTTCTTGTTTCTACTACTATTGCTAATGTTGATGATACTACTATTGTAACTGATACTGTTGTTGTTGTTGTTGCAAACCCAAGCAATCTGAGGCAAAGTAAATGCTATGTAAAGAAACGCAATGACTTTGGAAGCACATAATGCCACACACAAAATAAACCAACCTACAAGCATCAAACAAGAAGAACACCACCAGCGCAACACGCTCTTCACAAGAGAACATAGTGGAGGCGATAGACAACAAATGGGTCGCTGCCACAACAACCACCACGCCGAAGGACACGTAACTACTATCACACTCCGTGGGCCATGGGTACACCAAAATGTGCCTTGTCATCCATATCACTACGCCTTTGTTTTTGCTGCTAACGCTACTACCAGCAAACCTTTAGGCGGAGCAGCCACCATAGCACGATGCGAGCACTATACCACTGCTGCTAGGTGCTCGTAATGTAAATAGTGTAAACCTAATGGATAAGACAAATAAATCACAAAAGTCCTTTTTGGCTAGAATTTGGTAGAAATTTGATCTTGAAAAAACATCGACATAGAAAGACGTTGGGAATGACTTCACAAGGAGGTGAAGTTTTATTAACTTAGTAACTTTCTAAAATATTTCATTTTTGTGTAACACGGAGAGTGTTGATGCATCCAAATAATTCTTGATGACTAAAGTTATATCCATGTTTCCCACATTAAGCATGATACATCAAAATTCAAAAACATTCTTGGAGTTTTCAAATGTTATGTTTAGTAGGCATACAAAATACTAGGTTATTTTTAAATAAACGTTTTTGGTTGAATTTGCATTCAATTTAATGAAAACATGCAGACATTGTCAAAAACCAAACAAAATCACAAACCCCTCTATACCGGGGTTTGTTTCTTTCATTAAAAGCGTTGTTGAGGGGTTTGAGTTGGGGGGTCCAAAAACTCCTATGCGTTCAAAGGTAACCTACTGGGCCTTGTTACCACAAGGCTGAACAGGAGCTCGCATGAATATTACATCTAAAAACCCCAGATGTAATTTGGAGAAGGTTTTGCAAATGGTTTGCATGGATCAAAAAAGGTTTTGTTCCGTAGAAAAAAAATAAGGAGTACATCTGTTCTCATTTACAATAGACACTGATTTGCCTTTTGTTTTACCGAAAAACCCTCATAAGTGGATGTATGGTTTTGTGTTTGCATGGGCTCCGCCACATGAAGATAGAATACTGTAAATGTGTGAATGGGGGTTTGCTAGTCAAAAAATGGCCTAATTGATCAATTGAAATTCTTCCAATGGTGGGGCTGACTCATCACTTCCCTCGCTTCACTGGGTCGGTGACTTAAATCGCAGAGTGGGCATGAGCATCAAAATGGATATGATGTTTTTTCAAACCCGCTATACAGCTGTTTCGGTGTTCATCTTCTGGATTTACCACGCTTATGTTCATGCTTGCGAGTTTGAAATAGCGAGTACACCCTTTTCCAACTCATGCAAGCTGGGTCCCTGGTGTTCGACCAGCCGCTCCAGCCGAAATTCGTGTTCGATCCTCCAGATTCTCGCCCACGAATGGATCCTCAAAAAATGACGCCCTGTCGCGGAAGGTGATGGCCGCACTACAAGAGCGCAACAACGAAGCGCGTTGAATCGTCAAAGGATGCAATGTGCAGCTGAACGTTTAACATGTTTTCCGTCGAACTTTGTCTTCTTGAACAGTTTTCCACTGAAAAGCATGACTCTTTCCTGTTATTGTCGAAAGGACAACGAAGCTTGATGGCTTGTGGGGATGCGCGGTCCGTGAAGGGGTACCTAGGGATCCTCGCACCGCACATCCACTTGGCAGGATGATACGAGGTCGGGCCGTCTGTAGAAGGCGTTCGTCGACAAAAGGTCGTCCTCATGTTGAACAATCATTTTTGGTTGACAAGCCTGGCGCCCCGTCGGAAACGATATTGCATCGCAAACCGCAGGCAAATGTGACGTTTGCACGGTCATTCACATCAGTCAGAACAGCTTCAGCAGAGGAGGGCTGCTCCGTGGCGCGTCGAGTCATCATGCAGAAGGCCTGACGGAGGATCCATGCCGTCGGGCAAACCATCGCAGCGATCGCACGCGCGCGATGTTGCTCTGTTCGATCCCCTCGGTCGCCTCGTGCTGTCACAACTGAAAGAAGCACTCATCGATGGACGGTGGCCGGCAGCGCCTCGAGAACGAATGCGGAACCAGCATGCGAGACAAAACAGTGCGAACAGCGTGTCCATTCCACAAAACAGACAGGATATTCACGCCCTGAAAGGAATCAGGCTTTCGTATCCACCAGCCAACACTTCGAACTGTTGTATCCGGCACTTTCAAAACAATAAACAAGGTATCCATATTGCTTGCAATATTCGGTCAGTGACATGCGTTGCTAATCAAGCATGGAAATAATGTTGATGTGAAATTCAATCAATCGCCACTCCCGCTACCTTACAGCATCGCAACGGAGCAATAACCCTTTTTCTTCTAGTTTCTTTTTTAGGCGTAACGTATCAAAAACATGGGAAGCGTGGCCAACAGGGTCAAAGCCGCGGTGCTCCGCAGTCTCCAACCGTGGTTTTGGCCCAGTCAGCCAAGGATTTTGTCAGTTCCGTTACATTGATATCAGAGCTTCAGGGCTCGAATCCCACCTAGGGATTACCAAAGATGCTAAGCCGGCTCTCACTCCTAGTGGGGAGGGGGGTGTCGTATAGAAGTGCCATGCTGACCGGTCGAGGGAGCCACGCGGCTCAAACAGGGTCGCCTAGGACTGTGGGCGGTGAGACGGGGTGGCTTGAGGGTCATGGACCCTCAAACACTGCGGTTTTGGCCTAATGGGCCAATGATTTTGTCAAAACCGCTACATGGGCTGTCTTTGACCCACCATGGAAAATGCACGCAAACACCTCCCTCGCAAAATCATAAACACCTCAAACAAGGGGTTTGAGGTGTTTTTTGTACAACAATGACGTCACCACTTTAACGCTACTTTGTATGCAGCATCCACATGGTGTTCGCATGCTTTTTTCGGTTACGTAGTAAACATTCTCATCAAAATTTAGACAAAAGCTTGAAATCAGATTTTGGCATAGTTTCACGTTTTTAGATAAGTCAGGGTGTATCTGTTCGTGTTTGTGTGTGTGTGTGTGTGTGTGTGTGTGTGTGTGTGTGTGTGTGTGTGTGTGTGTGTGTGTGTGTGTGTGTGTGTGTGTGTGTGTGCGTGCGTGCGTGCGTGCGTGCGTGCGTGCGTGCGTGCGT
>SZWC01010800.1:53285-73648 GCA_023375785.1 Penium margaritaceum
TGGTGGGAAGCAGAAGAAGCGCAAGGGACCTGCTGCATGACTGTGGCGATGTGTTCTGCAGGTTGCATGCATCTCCCAAGCTTTGACATTTGGATGTTCAGATGTTCCATGCTCCAGTTCTCATTCCTATGAATGTTTGCTTTTCAGAAGGTATGGCCATGGAGCCATCATGTGTGCAACTGGCAAAACTAGAGTGGCATGTCAGGACATGATAGCTATAAAAAATGCTGGAGCATAACATTGGAGGAATGTGGAATGCTGTTGCCCTAAACTACTCATAATTGTTGAAGATGGGTGACTGAAATCTGGCTCAAGTGCATGATGTATGCACTGTAGACATGTACCCACATGGTAATGTAGAAATGTGGTCATGTTGCATTTCAATAAGACATGCAAATGTCAAACAATATGTGAAACAATGTCATAGGAAATTTGTTTTCACAATCTGAGTTATGTCATTTCCAAGGTGTATGTGCCACTGGTCATGACCACTCAGTGTATCAACATCGATGTATCAGAGCCTGGATACATCGATACAACGATGTCAACATCGATGTTTCGATGTTCGGGGTACCCCTGACAACACTGGTTTACTCCCTACAGTGACCACTTCCTAACATTTTCCCTTGTGATCATTTCGTTCACTATGTAACCCTGTGCACGCCTTGCGTGTAAGATTGAGCATTTGTTTCTGGTTGTCCGTACTTGGGAAATGCCCCCAGTCTGCACCATGTTTAAGAGGAACACCATGACCTTGTACTTAGAATTAGTCGTACCTCCAATTTGAGTCTTAAACCAATAGGATACCACCACTCTAAAAACAAAATAAATGATGCCACCGGTTGATGACTTTACGTGTTATCCTAGATAGACGTTGTGATGGTTGATTTGAGGGTAAACTGACGATGTCATCTTGAAATTAAACATTTCTACGTCATTATCTTTTGTACGTATTCAATTCGTTTATTGACAGCCACCTTGATGTGCATGATCTTTCCGTTGGGGTATGGAAAACAATTCAAAGTTATTCCATATTGGAGGGTGTGACCATACATCCCCATAGTTTCCAATAGATGTGACATGTCTAGTGTCTTCTCTTTAACACCAGCATACCCACCACTTTTGCAAATTCAAGCTGATGTACCTACATGTCGTAGAGGAGTAACGATGTGTCCAGGAAAAGGCAAAGAAACACCATCTCAACGCTGCACAAAGTGTAACGTTGGAGTGCTGGAGTGAACCCTGTACGCGAACACTCACAAACCCATACTTCAAGGTGTTTGTGATTATTCGAGGAGGCTTTGCTGTGGGGTTTGCGAAGGGAGGGGGGGGGGGGGAACACCCCATGCGTTGGAAGGTATCCTGCTTGGACTCGCTACAGAGATGTCCATCAGTGCCCGCGCAAAAAGAATGAAACCCTCAACTCCCAATGTGATTCAAGGTTGGGATTGAAAGCATTGTGCATGCAGAAGAGGCAAGGTGTGTGTGCCCGTTGAAGAAAAAAGGGTCGTCCCTCGATCGTGATCTTGTGTGGGAGCAAGAGTCCCTATCGAGCGACTCTTGCTCAATTGAGGAGGAGGGTGACATGAACCTCCTTGTCATGCTTGGTCAAGGACGCACGTCGTTGATCGAGCATGATGAGCAAGATGGATACCTAGGTTCTTTCTTCTCTAAGACTGAACATGAAAGATACAAACATTCCCTGTTGGTCTGGCAGGGTCAACCCTTCGGTCGCATGGATATAATGGCTAATTTGCCCGTTTTTATTTGATTTGATGAAGTTAAAAGTGCTCTATGGTTGAGTACAACGTTTTTGATTTTTTTCCATGTTTACTTTGTTGATGATCATTGATCTAACAGTCATATGAAGCAATCAGATGTCTAATTTTGGATGTCCGGACGACGTATGTTTGGTAGCATCATGTGAGCCAAATAGGGTTGTTTGGCACATGGAATACCACCTACGTGGGCCCTTCAATCAGATAATTTGACAGCCTGGCGGCACGCCTTATCTTAGCAATAAGAAACCCTTGATTGTATGGGCACATTACTGCCCAGCTTATGCATTCGTAAAATTGAAGCCCCAACCCCTCGAATACAGTCCGAGGTGACAAGGTTTAGATGGGGTTTTCATGCAACAAAAGAGTGGATTTATGACTCCTGGTAAAGAATGAAAATGACATTTTCCCTTCGTATTGGTCAATTGCAAACACCCTTTCCATTTGTTCTGGCTCGCACAAACCCCCCATTTCAACGAACAATTCATAGCCCCTTGTACTACATTCGAGTTGCTAACGTTATCTTTTAGCACACGCACCTGTGGAGCCTTTAGGAGGGGGCAAGCACGTGCCCTTGCATTGAGCTCGAGGGTTGGTGTTAACTCTTAATGAAATTTGCATTGCAACAAGAGAGTTTGCATGTCAGGGAGGGAAAAGAAGCGAAAACAAGTCATCACTCGATTACGAGCAATGAATATTTTTTGGTTATGTTCTGAGTAGACATAGGAAACAAGTGAATAATGGGGGCATATCATAAGTTCGTTGTAGAATCAATGAAATTCCAAGCAATTAGTAGCTGTAGCATGCGGCCGGCACCACGTAGGTCAAACGGGTGTCCCTAGCCTATGGGCGGTTGGACGAGATGGCTTGAGGGTCAGAGATCCTCAAGCACAACGGTTTTGGCGTGTTGGCCAAGGATTCTGTCCAATCCATTGCTGTGGAATACTGTCATTAAATTAAAAAGTCGTGACATCCCTGTGGTTCACAGGGATGAGGTGCAAAGTAAAACAAGTTTCCGGCAATTGGGAAAATCAGATGATCTGTGTTCAAGAATAGGTGTAGTTGGATGAATAGTGTCAAACAAGTTGAGCACGTATATAGAATAGCGAGATTCACAACAAGGCATGTTTCAGGTTTTGGACACTCGACCTGAGTAATGCTGCGTCGTGAGTGGCAGCTCCAAGAAACTCCACCTAGAAGTAAAGGGGTTTCGAGAACATCAAGATGCGGTTTCTATAAGAATTATAGCGCCATTGAGAAGTCTAATGTACCATATCAAAGCATCGATGGGTTCACAAAACTTCAGTTGACTCCTCTAAAAATTGGTCCAATGTGTTAAAACCTTCGGAAGCCGGACACCAGAGGTCGGTCATGTGCCAAAATGCCCTTGGTTGAACAACTTAAAAACCCCGAGCTTAACGCACAGTGGGTCATGAATGTAAGGACAATAATGCCAACTCGTGGAGGTAAGGACTTGTCTACATGTGGTAGGTAGTACTTCCCTCCTACTAGCCGGAACATCACAGCAAGGGGAGTGTAGCATGGGCTGGCCTCTCCTTGTGGCTTTAACGGATCTCTAGCTTGTGAACGTTTGGATGGGATGCGTTGAGGGCTGTAAACCCTCAATCACCGTGGTTTTGGCCTAGTGGAACAAGCTTCCTGTACCAATTCATTACATGAGAGGCCAAGGCATTGTGGTGTCGCATGGAGGTACTCTTGACGAAGGGAGTCCTGCATTTCCAAAGTCCACAACAAAGAAAAACATCAGAGAGGATGTGTGGAGGGCCTAATGGTAAATCTTGTAGAGTTCAAGGAGCGCATGTTGGATATTTTGTCATAGAAAAAAGCCAATTTGATGTTGTGGATGAGATACGAAAGTTATTTGGCCAATCAAGTTGCCATACGTTTGGCACGGATCATGTGCTCGACGTTGTAGAAGGAAATCAACCTGTAGTTTGTGATTTCATATGGATTGACTTTCTCATAGATGGGGGTAGTTGTGGAGGACACAAAGTCCCCAGTTTAAAAGGGATCATCCAAAATATTGTTGAAGTACAGGAGGAGTTGGTCACTTATATCGGGAATGAGAACTTTATAGAACTCTCCATGGAGGCCATCCGTTCCAAGAATCATACGGAGGACCTCGGGGAGAACCACTTCCATGATCCTCTCCTTCAGTGATATGTACTGGGGTTTTTGCACAAACATGGAATGGGGGTGGTTTTTTAATCACGGTACAAGAATATGGTGGAAGTAATCAACCTCTTTGTGTTTTTGGGGTATGAAGAAGAATGTTTGAGTAATGCGTGTAAATGCATGAGGAGTGGAGTGTATGGAATAGTCGTATTCTTGTAGTGCGGGGATGGTTGATGACCTGGTGGGGAGATCGAGTGCTTGACCATCATGTGTGTTCCATTTGAGGTTCTAACACATGACGACCTGAGAGTATACAAAAAGAGCAGTAGTCACCTACTGGCCTCAATCCCCTGTCTCTTTAAACATCCCATGTAAGGAATAAGAATGTATGTTTGATGTGAAACATCAAATATGATGTACATATCAAGTAGGACTCATTGAACGAAGGAACGAATACTAGAATTTGGCAACGACCGGTCTCGACCACATTTTGTGACTGGTATTTGAGGCCGCCTCAGTCCGATGCGGCTTGCTTGCGTCAGACACATATGACGTAAAAGCAAAGCTTCTACCTCATGAAACAACAGCCAGTCTAGAGGTAAAAATCACATCTTCATTCTTTGTGGGTGATGATTTAGGACATGATGCAATAAGATCATGAAGGAATTGGCTATGGTATACTTGTAAAACTTAAAAAATGTATTGTTGAAGAAATGGGACCAAAGAATGTTTAGAATTAGATGTAAGGATTAGGAAGACATGCAAACTTTGTTCACTGACACGTACTTATGCTAGTTTAATCAGGGAAGAGTTGGTTGTGCATTCGTGGTGGACCGTGTAAAGCTTATGATCCATGTTCTGAAGTCTTTCGAGCTTGCATTCTACTTCTATCCTACTACTTGAGGAGAGATGTGAAAGCATGTCTTACAAAGAGCATGTGTTATTTGATGAGTGTTGGGAGAACAGTATGAGCAAAGGGCACTTAAACAGGGAGTTGGCTTGCTTCCAAACTGAGTGTCCCCACAGTGAGTTTGGGGGGGATAATATAGAGGATCTTTGCTTGGATTTTGTCCAATAGGTTTGGTCAGAGCCGGCGATTAGTGATATTCGAGACTAGTGCATGTAGATCCAGTCTGTGGTACACACATTCTAACATGTAGCAGGCATTTACATGTTCAAAATGGAATGCAAAAGCCTCTTCCGAGGGGTTGTATTGATCTAAGGTATTGATGAGGCTAATGTTTTGAAACACAACTGGTAGATCAACTTGTTATGCATCTTGACACGGTGGAAGCCTACAGCTACAGGGGAATATTGTGTGAAAACAACCTTCTACAATAGAGGGAAGGCAGTTCACATGAAAGGAGTCAATTTCAATCTATAGCTAATGTCATTCCAATGGCTGGGCCCGTCCATAGGTTGTGTCTAAGAGGATAGTATGTGTATGCCTTACGAGAAAAAATGGAGAGCACACATCCCCGTATGCGGTTGGTTGGATCATGTAGAAGGATGTGGCAAAACGAAGTTATGACAATGATTCCTGGTGTGTAGGAAAGTGGAGAGGGGCAGACGAAGGTATGGAAGTGCTCATCAAAACGAGAGAAGGACAAGAAAATCAGTGACTAGATGTACATGTATGTACTCTGAGAACACAAAAGGTTCTAGAGGCTGATATTGTCTGTTAGCAGGGCTCATTCCATTATAGTTCATGAGCATTTTGTTGAGCTGTATCGCATTGTGCTTTACTTGTTGGAGATAGTTGAGCCTTGATAGTTGGTAATGGGAATTGGAGGATCCATGTGTTATGGATGGTAGCAAAAAGACGATCTCATCACGAGTAGACACACGTTGGTTTACATTTAAACCCGGTGCATTAGGCGTGTAAAACAAAAGGTCTAATATAAACATCTAAATGGAATCAAATGACAGTCCGTCTCATTGGGAGTGACTCCTCCTTGCCCGTATTGGCACAACTCGCTACGCCACTCAAAGATGCTTTGTTCCTTTCTCTATAGAGTTGTGATTCGTTGCTACTATTTACATTGTTCCATTCCCTCATTTAGAAAGAATGGTGGAAATACTGTAGAGATTATTACATCATTTGTTATGGGGACATCCACTACGATAAAATTCATGTTTGTGGTTATTCATTTAGGTCAATTTTAAATCAACCACCTTCTCTTGGTCGTGGGATGGGCAAGCTAGCCTGGCGCAATCGTGAAATGATTGTGAAAGTTTGTTTTAATCTTTTGTTTTTCTCATGTTGCATTCAAGAATATGTCGCGTTACATTCCTCCCCCTTCTACTACAAAATTCCCTCAGTTCCTTGTCAGATTTTGTGATGGGATTAGATACAACAGGTCATCACCTTGGTGACTATGCCGATAAATGGAGAGGAAAATCCCATGATCTGGAACAATAACATTTACAGGTAGTTCAACCTTCCAAGGAAAACATGTTGGCCACAATTCCTCCCCCTTTCATTAGAAGCGTGTATGCGATAGGCACCCAGGTGTCTACGTGACAAGCAACCAGAGTGAGCCAATGATGAGCCAAAGGTTGTGTCTTGAGGGGGCTTGAGGTGGGATGGTACTTGAAAGGGCATGCTAGTATTGATGAGCAGTCAGTTCCTCCAAGAACTCGATGATTGTTGCAGGTGGCACTTGTAATTCTGGCTCCCAAGTACCTTGATGAGGCCCATAACCGGCCCAGTGGATTAGGTACTCCATGACCAGTCATGCATGCATGTTGCGTTAACAGTGTTGGAGGATGGGGTACACCTCACACTTGCCTTTCACGGTAAGGAATGGAAGAGACAGTAACTAAACAGACTCCTATCTACTGAAGGGTACATGGAGGCTTATATGAAACATTTAATGGATGTGCATGGCTGGTGGAAGGGCCAATGAATGAGCAAATTCTTTGCTTTTTAGGGTCACTGGGAAGGGACCGAGCCACTTTGTTTGCATCTTCCTTCACACGGTGTTTTCAACCACAGATTTTGTGTACCCAATACATGGCAGCACACAATCTCTGGGGACAAACAACAACTCATGATGTTTTTGGTCGGTAGACACATTCTGGTGTTGCCAAGCTATATTCAGGTGAGTCTTGGTGCACGGCTGAAGGAAATTCATGCGCTCGACAAAGGCCTGGGTGGAGGGCATCTGATCCCCTTCACCATAGAAGCAGCTACCACTGGTTGTCGACCGTGATTGAGGAAGAAGGGGGTACAGCCAGTTGACTTGTTGACCTCAATGTTTACGGCAACTCGTGAGGCTAATTATTTGTCCCAATCTGCAATCATTGGGTCCACGTACACACGGAGCATCTATTCAAGTGTACGTTTCATACGATCAGTTTACCCATGTATCTGTGGGTGGAAATCTAAGGACGTGCTTTTCCGTTATCTGAACCGTTCGTGTAATGCAAGCCCAAACTGTCTAGCAAAGCGCGGATCTTGATCCCATCATTGCTTTGCCTTTCTACCATGTCCTCCTTTGTCCTACAGAGATGCATGTGGGTGCAAGTTCACACTCTATCAAAAAGGATCAAGGTTTTGAGTGTGTTTAGGTAGGAGAGGAAAGGGATGATGGAAGGCTGGATGTGGGAGTGGTTGAGGTGATGAGCGTGAGTTGTGGGGATCAGTGACTTGCTCGTGGGTAGCATTACCCAGACATTACCACGGCGTGTACCACTGCTCATTGGTGTAAGTCCTCTCTCCGTGCAAAGTGCCAAGGTGCACAGAGAAGTCATGATGAAGAGTGAGATCACCGGTGCCTTTTTGGCTCTAATGCCAAATGCAACGTGGGCATTGGAACTTAGCATTGAGAGAGTGAGAGCTATCCTGGAAAAGTCGAATGAAAACATACAAATGAAATCAAATTGTTATCCTCCTTGTAGCGAGGGATGGATATTCCTTGATTGTGTCACAGTGGCTCACTGCACCACTCAGGTTCAGGCATGTTCTTCAGGATTCTTACACTGTTAGGACGAGGGCATGTAGGCTACCTACCCCAACCTTTGGTGTTCCGCTTTGGAAGACTATGACACATCTGACTACTTTCTACAATAATTGATAGATGTTTCAAGAAGCACATCAATGCTTTAATTCCATTCGTTCAACCTCTTGATGGAAAAAAAAATCTATAGGAACCACATTTCAATATTCTTGAGACTTCCTGACTTATTCATGGAGTTTCTTGAAGTGACCACCCACGAAGCAGGGTCACACGCTTTTCTAGGCTCAAGCATCCAAGACCCAATACATGTCTTGTTTTATTCATTGCTATTGTGTATATGTGCTTGACTTGTTTGACACTTTCCATAGAAGCACACCGATTTCTGTATATGAATCATCTAGTTGTCTCCATTCCCTGAATCATCTTATACTCCACACCTCATCCCTATTATGCACCCATAACACTTTTATCAGAGCATTGTTAGGCAGTGAATGTGTTTACTACAGGGTGAAAACCTCGCATTATTTACGTGTGAATCTCCATTATTCAAAAGTTCACAGACCTTACGACATCAACTGTGAATAGAGCAAGGGCACCTAGCAACAAGCAACGGTATGAAGCGAAGGTGGCGAGTGCAGCAGCACACGATCAACGACGATCTCTAGGCAAACCAGGCTGCAACAACTTTTGCAATGAATGGCACAGTACCTACAACCCCAATGCCAAACTTGGAGATCCCTTTGCCCCCAGCATTCCTAACCTGGTGACACTTAGCAAAATGGGAGGCACATGCTGATAGGCCCGCGTGAACAATGACCTCCACCAGAGGCCATCAGGAATCAGTAGCCTGAACACCCATCTGTTTCAATAACTCAACACGATGATGGAGGAGCTTCACAATGGCTTATGCAACCGCTCTCGCATCGTCCACCATAGGTGTTCTCCCTATCAAGCAGGTCCATTTGACATGGCACGATGCGCTCACTCCATCAGTGAATTGGATGGACTTCGCGCATGCTATACTCAGACACTTTGGAAAAATGAACAAGACATAAAAAAAACACTGTACAGGCTTGAACACTTACATCAAAAGTCTAGTGTGGTAGTGTAACAGGCGTGGTTCATTTTGTGACTAACTATGGGATCCAAAACTTTGGCCCTCAGAATAGTCGTCTAAGGAGGAGGAGCAAATGGTCGCATAAGCCATTTTGGCTCAGACAAACTGCACCAAAAACGGACGTAGTCGTCACAGGGCATTTTTGTAGGCATGCATCCTAAACCTAATTGTTCCATGTGGTAGAACCACGTAGAAACAGGATCCTAGCGCCTTCTAAGAGGGGAGGTAACATGAGGGATATGCCATCGCGACACTCCTCTTCGCCTCATATCCAGCATATGCGCCAAGCGCGGGCTAGAGTCAAACTAGAGTCTAGAGTGAGGTAATTTTTTGGATCTCATATTGTCAAGAGATCGGTCTCAAGCCCCAAAAACCTGGGGATAATCATCAAACGTCATTTAATCCTAACATATCTCGTACACTACATCTTCCCTTTGCTTTGATCTGTCCCGGTTCATCTTTGCTCACGGAGGTTTGATCACTGACGCCTTGTTGCATGACACAAATATTGCAACAAGAAGCAAAAACAAGATGACATGTGTGAATTCCTGTCATTTGCAACACGGCTGCATCAAAATCAGGCACAATCAACCACATACATGTGTGGTTTTTGTGATTATGGTCATGAGGGTACAACATCCAGTGTTGATCGCGTGATCCCTTGGCTCTTCCCAAGACAAGACATGTGCAGTCCTTGTACGTGCTTCACAAGTGTTGGCAAGTCTTCACCGAAGACTCATCACACGTGTGTATTGGTGGCATGGTCGATGCCTTTTGGGACGTACAGCGTCAACAATGACGTGCCAGTTTTGAGAATGGTATTTATGATGATTTTTTCCACATTCCGTGTGGTGCGTACCCAGCAAGTTGTTTTGGTGATGCCTCCTCCCCCTTTGCAAGGAGCGTCCCTAGACCAATTAACCATGCGTCCCCACGAAAAATGTCTACATCCACACAACATTTCCCATGTTATTCAAATGTGGTCTCTTATGAGGGGTTGTTGCGGAGGTGGTATCTCCTCGCAACATTGACAATGCATGTAGTCAAATATCTGAACATCAGTCCTCTCGGTTTGCAACTACATGTTCATTACCATGCGTATGTCTGCCAAACCTCTTTTTGGCACATGTGGATTTGTTGGATAGACTCAACCAAGCTCCACTAAGCCCATACAACTTGCATGCTAGCAATATAGGATTGGGAGGCACCAATGTCCGAAGACGTGGTTGATGAGCACACTTATCCTTCCTTTCAAAGATTGCACTCGTGTTGGAAGGAGATGACATCGTTCGCCTTGCATGTGCAATTGTCGTCAAAGTCCATCACTGGATGTGACAATTCTCCAACCTAGATGATCTTGGTTGCAATCATCATCCCCTCATTTCTGTCTTAAATGGGTATTGTAGGCTGCCCCTCGCATCGTTATCAAAAGTACATCACTTTAATCAAGGTTAGCTGTGATGACCAAACGGATGTACCATGATCACAATCAATGGGGTACAAGCTTGAAGGACACATGCCATGTGTCAATTCCATGTTATTGTGATTGAATACTTCCGAATTGCATCTGGTTATCTAAAAAAGACTGGTTCCTAAACCATTCTCCTTTCATTTTATTGCATCTAGGGAAACATTTGAGAAACCGCAACAGATTTTCCTTCTCATGGAAAGAAGTTGTGATTTTGTTCAATAGATATGAAAACATGTATCCTTTTGTGGAGAAGGTCTCATAGGAAATGAATCCCATGAGTATATCTTGGGGCGTGTTTGCCAAATTCTAACCATTTGTGTTGCTTCAATTTCTTCAATTGTGTATATTCGATACTTCCATTCAATAGAGTACTTCTACATGCCTTGTCTCAGGCACTTATGGAGGGTATCGTCCTCGTCAAAGACATCTGACAAACAACTGCCGTTGTGGATACCACTGTAGTGGTATGAAAAAATGTGTTGTACTTGCATCCAGTTATCTACATCAATTGAGCCATCCCTAAAAAATCAAGGGAGTCTAGTTGCTTTACCATGACCTTCCGGGTCAACGAACCGTGGTTTGACTACATTGTAGTCATTATGATCTTCGCCAAAGATTGGTTTTGTTCCAAAAAATCAGTTGTTGGCTTTGTTTTTTAAATTGATATAGTATAGACGGTGCTACAACATACCTTTGGCATGATCAGGATCCATCCGCATGATTTTTGAAGAGCGTGACATATACAAACGGAGTACTGTGCCACAATGTCCGCAGGTTCAAGACTTCTTCAATACATCAATAGAATCTGATGATAAGTGTTTTTTCTCAAGGTTAATTTTGAATAGTCCTTCCACATCAATGTTTGATTACAGTACGCTTGTCAATGGTTTGTCACAAAGTTTATTGTGACTCTTACGTGGTCGGTCAGACCACCAAAATATGGTAGAAAAAGCACTGTTAACATAAAGCAATTGGCTTATAGGTCGTCTCCACGGCCACAAGCTTTAGGTACAAAACCTAGACCCTTGCGTGATCCCAACTATGTCATAGTTGGATGGTAGAAGAATATGAGATTGTCTCCGTGCTCTGAAACTCCAGTAAAGGAGTATCGCACGTTTTCTATCAGAATAGAATTTCTGACATTATTGTGGATGAACTCATGTCACCGATATCCTTTCATGCACTTTTTTTCTATCAATATCCACAACATGTTGACTCCTCGAGTGATGATTGATTGAAGGTGTCCCCTTCAAATTTGTTCACTTTTGATAGCTGGTTTATCTCGACATATGCCCGAAAGTGACTCTAGCAGTCTTCAACCACCGCACTGTGTTGTCTTAAATCATGTAGGATCCATAGAAGAGTCCCTGCTCCTCTCTTACACATTCACAACCCCCACAAACAATCAAAACTGTGTTTTTAATGGGGTTGCCGGTACACTCATTTACCTTTTCATCATCGGTACCAGTCGGATACCACGATTTGTATCCATCACTCATCGAGCAATAGGGTGTCAATAGCTTCGCCATTGAGTAGTTATTCAAGGTCATCATCCTTGACGTGTTCAGTCATGGATCGATGTTTATATCAGTCATGACTAATGATGCACACTACCCCTGAAAGGTTCGAAGGCATCCAGTGCACACTGTGTACAGGTCCCATTGTGTCAACCCTCTAGGAGAAAGTCAGCATGTTAGCACACCAGCTCTGTTTAGCATCTTATGACATAATCATGACACGAGCTAATTTTTCAAATGCACATGTTTTTCTTTGAACATTATAGCACAATGGGACGTACGATTGTTGTAGAACACATCATGCACCCACCAAATCACTTGTTCGGTCGAATGGTGTTGCCATTATTTCAAAACACTAGCAATACTGTCAGCTTGTCCATAACTTGATGTCGCGATCGTCACACCAACAATTAATTGACAGGTACTTTGTACATTTCTTGCATGTTTTTCATGCGTGTCGTGAATCCGATTCTACTTGACTAAAGTACAATGGTATGAATCGCACACCTTGATACATTGAAAAAACATTTGTCTCAAACACTTGTTCATGCGCACTGATCCCTTGCAATCATGCAAGCCGTGCATGTTTTGGAATTGGTGCATACCCCACTGGGATTTTGAATCACGTTTTATGTATGGATACGAATGAGCTCCTCCACCTCTAGCATGGTCCAAGTTTGAAGAAATTGTCCTCGTAACACATGGGATTGACTCGTTAAGGTTTGTGTTTTCCTTTGTTTGGAGGTATCTTTCCGTATTGCTATCGGAACAACATAACTCTTAACTTTAAAGGATCTTCAGTGTTGGCGACAACCATGATCGAATCGTTTTTTTGGTGCCTTCCAGGTAGACCTTTTATCACCATAACAGTGTGTGCTCGTTTCGAGACATGTCAGTTTTCTCTCTAGATATCTTAACATTCTATCCATCCTTGAGTTCATCAAGACATCTCTCAAATGGCACATGAAATGTTTTTGGCGCTTCATATAACATCCATGACACACTTGCCAACAGTACCACCGCAAGCATACACTGTATGGTTTTATTAGATGGTTTGCTACAAGAAAGATAGCTATACAAATAGGACGCTATCGATATCCATGTTATGGATGCAACCAGTACCCATGACGTGTGCAATATAATTGACACTTGACGAGTTTATCTGGACGAGTTATGTCCATAGTGTTTTTGGCACTCGCATCAACAGCAAATTCAGCACTCAAGCCAAAAGTGCATTTGACGCCCATGCCAACACCCATGTCAACCATGCCATTGGTGTTGATGAAGAGAATACATTTGGCACCCGCGTCAATGTTTTAACTAATACACTCGTCAATCGATCTTTCAACACTCATGCTAGTTTCATGTGTGGTACTCGCGTAAATGCTACGATTGCATTTTCCATGCCAATCACATTCCAAGTGCAACCAACACTTGTCGAATCTGTACGACCGACTCTCGTACAGGGATTTCCACCATCGCATGCTTGTTGAGTTCGATCGGCACTCGCATTCTTGTTTATCTTAAATGCAAGCACAAATGAGTCACATATCATCCTTGGTGCAATCAGAACCCACATGGATACACAAATAGCATTTACTTTGGCAATGGACCTTGTATATCATGCACAATGCATTCAACACTAGCTTCGTTGTTGCGTTCGGCATCCGTGATTGCAGTGAAAACAACACTTGTACCACTGTCGACAGTGTAATTGGCACTACCATTGATGATGTGTTTGCCACTCATATAATTGTGGAACCAGCCGAATCCAAAATTACTGGAATTTAGGAAAAACTCCTGCCACAAAAAAGTGGTATCTCGACAATCAAGCGAACTTTAACTCTTTCCTCTTTGATTCTCTGCATCTCTAATTCACCACTTGCGCACGTACAATGTTATAGAGAATGATTGTTTTTACGTTGTTTGAAGTGTGTGGGGCCATGCCCTTTGGCAGAGAACGCGAGGGAGGTAACTTCCTTCCCTCCTTCCTCGGGCCGTCGGCCCGTCGGAGAGGTTGGGGAGGATGGGTTGCCTCCTCGCCTCTCCGTTGGACTCTCAGCCCTTGTGAGGAGGGAGGAGAGGAGGACAGAGTGAGCAATGCCTCTCTTCTTCTCCCATTGGCCTTCGGCCACGTGAGGAGGGGTAGGCATCCCCACTCCTCCCTCTTAGGCTGTTGTCCCATGTGAGAGGGGGGGAGGAGGAGACAACCCCTTTTTTCCCCCATAGGCAGGCGGTCCTCACAATGGGAGGGGGGGGGGGAGACGCACCCCTTCCTTGCCCTTGGGCTTGTAGCCCACGTGAACAGGGGGGTGACTCCCCCTCCCTTCTCCTTAGGCTGGCCGTCCTCAAGACATGTGGGAAGAGTCGTCCCCTTTCTTCGCCCTTGGGCTGTTCGGCCACACAAAAGGGGACGGCAGGAGTGGGAGATCCCTCCTCTCTTCCCCCTGGGCTGGCGGCCCTCAAGACAGGGGGGGGAGGAGACACCCCCTTCCCTTGCCAATGGACTGTTGGCCAACGCAAAAGGGGGAGGGGAGAGGGCGAACCCCCCCTTTCCTCCTCCATGGGCTGTCGGCCCATATGAGACGGGAGGGAAGGGGGAGATGTCCCTCTCCTCTCCCATGGACCGTCAGCCCATGTGAGACAGGGGGAGGGGGGGGAGACGCCCGTCTCCTCCCAAATGGACCATCGGCCCACGTGAGAGCTGGGAGGGGAGGGGGAGAAGCCCCCTTTCCTCCCTATGGATCGTCGGCCTGCATTAAAGGGGGGGGAGGGCGAATGACCCTTCCCCTCCTCCTTGGGCTCCATAAACAAGGAAGGAGGGAGATGGAGAGGTTTGCTCCTTTCGGCCCCCCTCCGTGCTATGGTGAGGAGGGGGGGAGAATCGCGCCTCCCTCCTAGGCAGACTCTCAGAGAGCTCTTGCCAGGGTCCCCACGACTCTTGACGGGTTGCTCTCGACATAAAGTATATCAGCGGCCGATCAAAACGATTCCTTGTTTTCTTTGTTTTCTTAGTTTCTTGGCTCTCGGCTCTTGGCTCTTCGGATGTCTCAACCTTCTGGTCATTGTAATGGTCTTCCCGCCCACCGGGCGGCATTTAGACAAACAGTCCATTTTTTTTTGTTGAAAACTGCGTCAATGGTTGGTGCGGACCATCGATGTGAATATCCGACAGTCATATGTAGTTCACACTTATTGTTCTATCACTCTCATGGAAGCTTTTGGCTCTGATGCCAATGTCATGAACGTGGTCCATTGTGACTAAACATGGGACCCAAAACTTAGGCCCTCAAAATAGTCATCCAAGGAGGAGAAGCAAATGGTCGCCTCGGCCATTTTGGGTAAGCTGTGCCATGTAAAAAACTGACGTAGTCATCATTGGGCGTTTGTGTAAACATGCAAACTAATCCTAAATTTTCCACGTGGTAACGCCACATGTTATCAGGACCCTAGTGACTTCTAAAAGTGGAGGAGGAGCGATGAGATGGATCTTCCACTCCTCTGCCTCAAACTTGGCCTATGGACCAAACCGGACTAGAGTCAAACTAGACTATAGACCGAGATTGTTTTCTAGACCTTGACCTATCAAGAAATCAGTCTCGAGCCCCCAAAATCTGAGAAGTACAATTAAACGTCAATTTCATCCCAAAAAAAAAAGCTCATATGCTACAGGTAGAGCACACATAATGTAATTGTAAAGCCATCACTGGCAGTGGCCTCTCTCCAGATGAACTCTGTTTTTACTACAACGGCCTCAAACATGACATCAAGCAACCAATCACCATCTTCCACATCAAAAGCCAAGCTTTAACAAATGACTGTAGCAGCAGATTCCACTGACAATATTAGCTACGATGCTCAAATCTAGGTTTTCAATGACCAGCAACAACAAGGCCGCAATCCATTTTGTGGCGGGGTAAAATCATACTCAACAGGAACCTGATCTCCAGTGGAGATTGACGTCATCAATCAACATGATAAAAGGTTTTGCTAGACTTGCAAGAAGTTATGACACTTCTTGCAGGATCATTGCAAATCAAAACAAAAGCTCAAAAGGGGGAGGAAGCTATAGATCTAAAAAAGGAGTCAAGAAATGACCGAGTACAACAGTCAAAAGCAAAACTTGTGCCCGTTCAAAAACATCCGCGATGACCGATTGATTGTTTGAGCGGCTCACATCGTCAATGTGGAGGGTTCATGAGGTTGCAAGGTTCAATGAGGGATACTAGGATGACCAACCCGCGGTACTGTACGGTACTATCGAAGGGTTGAAAATGTCACATAATGGTGCCAATACTACTAGATGGGGGAGCTTCTCATATTCTTGTAAGCAACGGCATGGTTTGAATGTTGGAATCATGAACGTAAGGATGAGTATTTGAAGAAAAACCCATTGTTTTGTGAACCTCCCTGACTGTAAATCAGAGATATACACGACAGTCCAAAGAACTCATCCAAGAAGCGACCATAAAACAATCCTCACACAAGATTCCTTGCACCAATACATTCCGTAGGCAGACCGAAGCAACGGAGCAGTATACGTCAACATCGATGGCAAAAAAAGACGGATGCCTCTGATCAAGCGACCCTCAACGTAGCGTCAGTTACAGGAAGCAACATAGATGGAAGAAATAGAGGGACTTGTAGTCACAAAGTGCCTGGCCATATTGCTATATGTGGCAAAAACCTACCTGCGACACGGAGTACAAATATAGCATATCCATGTCGAAACAGTAGAAGTGGGAGACATAGCAATAGTAGACATAACCACATTGACCTTGACTCCTGACACGTTTGCAACTGTTTCAAAGAAGTTTGCATCCCTTCTCGGGGAGTTTGAAGGGGTGTTTCCCCGTTTTATTGCCCCAAGGGCTACCCTTGTAACGCAACGTCGATCACCAGATGAAACTGAAGCCGGGTAGCAGAGACGGAGAAGGAAACCTATGGGATAAGTGATCACGAGCTAATCAAAATCAAGAAACATCTAGATGATATGCTCTTTAAGGGGTTGATCAGGTTGTCCATGTTGCCCTACGCAACAATTGTACTTTTACCAGATACAGGCACGTTGAGTTTACACTTATGCCGTTTGGACTTACCAGTGCCCTTGTAACATTTACGGCAGCAGTGACTAACATTCTCGAGCCATGCTGCAATGACTTTGTCATCGCGTATCTTGAAAACATTCCTGTGTACAACCGCACTCCGGAGAAGAATGATGGACATCTCCAAAATGCTCTCAGGATTCTACAAATAGGGGGGTTATACGGAGAAGTATCAAAGTACAACCCCGGTCACTTTTTGATCAAGTTTCTGTACCACATCATCGGTGGCAAATGGATCACCATCGACCCGAATAAATTGGAGGCACTGTCTAACTAGGCTACGCTGACTATAGTTTGGGATGTACAGGTGTTTTTTGGGATCCTACAACTGCCACTGTCAATACGCAAGTGACTATGCCTAGGCGTCATTGCCTATGCAAATCACCTCAAGCTGCATTTTTCCCATGGTGGTGAGAGTTGTGGAGATGTATGCGGGTTTGGCCATAAGAAGTTTTGGAACTCAATCAGTGTTGTGTGACTCACATAAAATGCGGTGGAATTGCTTATGTTCCTAATTGATTCATTTTCGGTTTGTGGGTAAAACGCCGGTGATACTTGGATATGACTGCCATAACGTGTCATCGGTTCACGCCAAAACGACCGGTGAAACGTCTATTTCTATCACTGATAATGGTACATGGTATGTTGTATAGGAGTGATAGGCAGTCCTATCACGAAGTCCATGCTGATGTTGATCAACGGCTGCATCAGAAAAGGGGGTGGTTAGAGCCGTCCCAGTGGCCTCGTATGACGAGATTTTTGCTGATAAAAAGTGTTGCACAATTTGTAAAACACCGTTAGGTCGGTTTACATCTTCTCCCACCAGTATCACCTTGCATGCTCCTTGGGCATCTTGTCTTTGGCAAAGTTTTCACTTGAACATGTGTCATGTTATTTCTCCAGTAGCATCCATTGCAAACTGTCATTTGGTGGTATGATGACTTGGCGAGTGAATCATCATCGCCAGTAGGGGTTGTCGAACCAATGCTTAGTCGTGTCGTACCCACCAGCTCCTCGTAGTCCTTTGCAAATACCCCACTGATTCTTGGTTTTGACATTAACGTTTTCTGTGGTGAGCAAACATCAAAGATTCTTTTCATATAGTCTAATTTAAAAGATATAAGAAAACTTTACAGATGACATTCATCGAATTCAAATGTCTACGGACACATTTTGTGCCCTGGGGTGCTGGGGTCCTTGTTGTATGGTTTTGTAGCCTTGTTGAGCTGAAGTGCAGGTCGATATTATAAGAAAACATGCTCGACAACATTCTGTCTTTTCTGTTTTTTTACGTTTGAATGTTTGCAAGGGGAATCTTTGTTTTTGGGCTAAGTAGTAACCTATTGTTATCGGTTCGTGGACCTGTTTTTGCGACGTCCGCCAGCCTGCGACCTGTGATTGTTACTTTGTGTCTCTGCAGGACACAGGAAATAAACCAAGAGTATTTGACAGGGTCAAATTTTAAAGACAAATTTGATTCTCTCACACGCTCCAGACTGGTCAATGAGATGAGCTCATTCAACCACATCATTCCCCGGACGCGAGATGAACTAGCGAGGACCAAACTTGTACAAACTCAAGGATAGCTGAAGATACATACCCGGCTTCAACTTACAAGTTATCAAAGTAAACAATGTTGAATCGTTGTGCTAAACAACAAGGATATATTACCAGAAATTGGATAATACCAATAATTATGTAGGGATACATACTAACCACATTGAAATTGCAATTGGCGGTCATAGATAAAGTCATGATGGATCACTCACACAGGATGATCAAAACATGTATACATGAAGGAAATACTACATGAAATGATTAATCATGATAATTTTATTCCATTTATGCTTATACAGAGTCATGTATGGATGCATGTAAATGTATCCAGACATGAACACATGCATGGATGCAATGAATACACAGAACACATTCCATGGAAAATGCCCATGTGGTCAAATTATTAGAATACAATAGTGTTGTATACATAATGAATATTTTTCTAAAGTAATAATTCCACGAAATCTCATTTCCAAAACATCACATTTGGAAGTACTTTGAAAAGAAGCCAAACTTATGAATAGATTCATAACCCAAGAAAGTTGAACTTACAGTTAAATATTGGATGCTGGTGTTCTTGCATGATTGTTTTATTTCCTACATTTTCACTCGCAAGTTTTTTTTGTTTTTTGCTTTCCCCCTTTGTCCAAATATCCATATGCTACTACCGTAGTAATACTATGTAACCCTGTGCACCTTAGCGCAACAATGTAACCTTGTTTGTCGTTATGTTTCGCTAACACGCAACCTATCACCCCGCCCCTCCCTCTTGCTTGTGCGTCGTTCTATTGCAAGGCCGCAGTCGACTGCCGCACACATGGACGGGGGAGTAAGCCGAAACGTTGACGTATCACATCCTGCAAACGGGGGAGGGGGGTCTGCTGTCGTCTGCGCCACAAGCGGGCGCGTGAGGAAGGGTCATTGTCGAAATCAAGAATCGCAAAATTAGGGAACTGGTCCCGTCGACAAATCAAAGGACTTCAATGCTTTTGCTCAAGGAATTCACAGGAAACAATGAATCATTTGAACCCGGTAAAACCTGAAAAAAGTTAAGGAACAGTAAACTAGCTGAAAGAACACAATCAAAATTAAGAATAACTAGGGTAGATTTGCAAGGTGCATGACTTGTTCAACAATAAATGTTCAACCATCAACTCAGATCCCCGACTCACAGAATTCACTGGATTTGTTATTCTAGGTCAGCACTCGATATCGTCGTCGGACTTGGATTTGCGAAAATTGATCCATCGAGTTTTTCCACGACTCGGGCTTAACCGAGTATTGATGCATTTGAGTGCGTGGTGGTCGGTAAAGATCATGCATTATCAGCATTCCAGGCAGCACCCCTACACCTTGAACGGGTGTATGACTACAAGCACCTTATTTTTGTACTGCATGGTTTAGTTCCGGTCTGCATAGTTTTTATGGTACAATCGACCGATTTTTATCGACCACCATTGTCTTGGAAGAGAATGGCTGTAATTGCTCAATTTTAAGCGTTGATGGCCATAACATAAGCCACCATTAAATATATCTATATCTATATCTATATCCATATCTATACCTATATCTACATCTATATCTATATCTATATATATCTATATCTATATCTATATCTATATCTATATCTATATCTATATCTATATCTATATCTATATCTATATCTATATCTATATCAATATCTATATCTATATCTATATCTATATCTATATCTATATCT
>SZWC01010801.1:29164-93521 GCA_023375785.1 Penium margaritaceum
GGGGGGGGGGGAGTGGGGAATTTGCCAGGGATTCCGGCCGACGGGCGTCCATGGGAATCCCCCCTCCATCAATGGGAAGTCGAAAATCCCTTCTTACAATCAGCTCATAGCCAAAAGATGCTGCAAGAAAATCGTGATTGGTGGATCGGTCATGTTCCTGACGGATCCACGAATGACGAAGCGAAGATTCTTGCTGATGTCAGAAACGGACAGCCTGACTGAAAATCCTGAGGCTTTTTAATACACATCAAACCCGACATCACGGAATCCGCTAAGGGATGCTAATCAAGAAGATACGGACATCTTGGTCGGGTCCAATCGCTAGATCAGTAGGGATTGGAAACAACAGTGCTAGATTAGCCAAAGAACTGATCCCAGCTAGGAATACAAAGTACATCAATAAGTGATTGTGGTCATTCCATGCAAATTAAATTCTTTAAATTCTTTATAATAGGAAACATTTACACCTGCAGCGTAATGTATATATATAATATAAATCCTACATAATCTGCATGGAAAACCTATATGATTGGCCAACATTGCTAGGAAATGCCACCATAAACCTCCATCATTGGCCAAAATTGTAAAATTCCTTCTTAATGTGGTCAAAGATGAAGAAAGTTGATCAAGCTCTCCCACGAGATAAAATTGTACATTCTCTTGATAAGATGTTATGTAACCCTATGCACACTTGGCGTGCAACAACCGAATCTTATTTCATCTTACATTTTGTTCAAGTTTATATCCTCGTTTGATGTGCAAACCATAGACAAACCCACACCCAAATTACACCTGGGGTTTTAGGGTCTATTTTTGCGCGAGCGCCTACTCGGCCCTGCAGTAGCAAGGCCACGCAGAAGCAGGGCCAATCAGGTTCCCCTTTAACACATGGGGAGTCTCGGGCCCCCATGCAAACTCCTTGCAAACCACTTCCAAGAAATCACGAAACCTTCTATTGAGGAGTTTGTGATGATTGGGTCAGAAAATGCGACGTCAGTATGTCAACGCTGCATCCATGCAACGTCGATATGCTATCTTTTGGGAAATGAGAGGGGTGTATCGCTGATTTTCTACTCCTGGAACCTCGCGTCTGTGTAGAAGGGGCGGATCAGGCTTATTGTTCCGACGAAGGGGCGGATGGGGCTTATTGTTCCAAGCAGAGGGGGGGCATCAGGCTTCTTGTCCGAAACGAGGGGTACATGGCCATTCCACACTTTTGTTTTAGGGAAAACTTGTCTGAGGCCATGGCCTGACTAGTTGCCAACATGTATGGCGATGATCCACACATTAGGGCATGGTGATCGCCTATCTAGAAAGGGCAAACTTGTCCAGGGTGATGACTTGATCAGTCACCATGAAGATTTGCAACTATGAGGAGAGATGTAAAAGGCGAGCGACTGTTTTAGAAAATAAGTATGAAACATGTGACGGCAAGCAATAGCTCATGGCAAACTTTGTCGGCGAATCTCGGAAGCACTAAACTCTAACATGACGAGAAAGACAAACCTGGTATGCCGGAACAACAGCGAGTTTCTCAAGGGGAGAGTGCTTTTGTAGAATATTTTTTTATTGTACGTTTTTTAGTCATATTCATGGCGGCTTAACCCAACTATTTACAGAGAACAAAAGAGGTTCTCCGTTTGAACCATCGTAAATGTGTTAAGGCTAGCACGCCAGAAAATCCCAACCAAGCATGACGAAGATTTTCGAATGAATGACGGTCAGAATTGGTGTGGCGTTAAGATTACGATTCAGCCGTTCTGGTCGGCTTAGTTCTGCAAGTGTCGCTACCATGGTTGAGCATCCGATGGGCCAGGACTCGGGTAGGTTTGAAACTTTCAAGTATGCCTAGGAAAGAGAAAAAACTAGGATGTTCTGGTCAATTTATCCATTTTTTGAAAGCTACCTCTCAGAATTGACAGTCCGCGATGACCATAGGATTGAACCTCCAGTAACTCGCGTCAGCGCTAAGCTCCAACTTGACATAAAAGTGTCACCTCGTAGGCCGTCCAAACAGTGAGATTTCAAGTGGAGATGTTTCCTTTAAACCAAAAAATCATGCATTATGTTCAAAGCATGTGAAATCCGGAAGATGACAAAAAAACGTGGAATCAAAGAAAACCTTCACGGCCAAAGTATCAGATCGAACATGAACATGAACAATGAACAAGTAGCTACAAAACTTTGAAAACTTGGCCGGTCGGCTTACTTCTGCAACTACCGCTACCATCACTGAGCAACCAAAAGGCCATGACTCAGGTAGGTTTGAAACTTCGAAATCTGCCTGGATCGAACAAATCTCATTAGGAAAGAGGAAAACTAGGATTATCTAGTCCTTTTATCCATTTTTAAAAGCTACCTCTCATAAATGTGACAATCTACAATTAGCATTGGACTTATCCACAGGTAAATGGCATCATTGACAAGCTCCGACCTGACGTAAAAGTCTCACCTAATCGGCCATCCGAACGACGATGATATCAAGGGGAGATGTTTTCCTGGAACGAATAAAAAAAGTATGCATTTTATTCAATGCATCTCAAATGCGGCAGATGACCATCGAAAACTCATAATCAAATAGAACCTTCATGACCACAGTATCAGTTCGAGCTCCGCCAATAATCTACGAACAAACAATTACGAAATTTCAAAAACTTGGACAGTCAGAATCGCCCGGGCATCACAAGGGCCGTCCAGCAGTTCATGTCGGCTTATAACTTTGAACAGTGCAATCAGGTTTGAGATTCCGATGGGCCATGAAGCAGATTGGCTTGAAATTTAGTGACCTTTCAGCAGCCCATCACCTCACATGAGGACAGAGCCTGAAACAGGATTATCTGGTTCAGAGACAGTTGTTCAAGTCTGTGAGCATTAGAGTGCATACGAGTTGCATCTATGATACAACACAAGGAAGCGCTTGTTAATCTTTGAGAACAGATATTCTGGTTTTCATTGAGTGCAATGAGCATTGCAGATTTCCCATTAGCAGGTCTATGTGAGATCTTTGGCACAGAAACTCATCGTGAAGAAGTGTTTCATGCACATGATTGCCAATTTGAAGTGGATGGATTAAAACATCTCCCAATATCACCTTCCATGTTGTTTTGTGGCTACTAAAGAGCTGGTGGACGATCTATCTTTAGGTTGGGATTGTGTTAAGAAGCATTACCTTTGTTTGTGATTTCCTACCAAAGGTTAGGATGGTCTTGTCCTGGGTTGATGAACAGAGGGGTATACGGAGCACAAAGGGAGAGGACTTGGTAAGAAGGCAGTTGGATGCATGAGACAACAAAGTGTACGACCTTGGACACCAATCAGGTATTGGATAGTAACTTAGCGGCTACAAGAGTGTTCCATTGTGAGGCAAAACATTGTAGCAAGATCTTATGTTAGGATACAAGGTGTGTTCCTTGACATCCCAAAGCACATCAGAATAGCCCATTCGGTTCACTTTTCATTTCGGTGTTTTATGTTTTTATCTTGTAAGAAAAAGAAGTCAAGGTCATCTTCCATTTAGATTGGACAGTGGCAAGCTTCATAGCTAGCACGATCAAATGGGAGGAGTGGAAGTTGTCACACCAAGGGGAAAGGGAATGTGTAAAACTGTCGTGCTTCTATTTGTTGAAATAAGACACAATTAAAATTTTATCATTGAAGCCGTAATGGAAGACAAAAAATCCTTAGTTTTTCCTATGAGGATGTTCTAATTGTGGTACGAAGGTGCGATGGACAGAAGATCAACCCAAAATATTTTTGTTAGAATCTCCACAACCAGCGCGGTGCTCTAGCACAACGTGCACAATTTGAGTTGAAACCAAACACAATTTGGCCTACCTAAGGACATCAGGCATGGCTCACGATGTTGAAAAGAATGAAAATGGAGATGGAAAAGGTCTCCCCTTTTTGGACCAACAGAGGTATGCGCTGATCACTACTACACCAACTCCAATTGAGTGACCTGAGAATCTCCACGTGACACTAAGTGTATGAAGTGCTTGCACCAATGTGTTCATCCATTTCTTATACCTTGATGATGGCATCTGGGAAAAGTTGAAGAAGATGAGCACATTGGTAATCACATTAGTGACGTGATGTCAGATGGAATTTCTGTTAGATTACAAGAATGTTTGGCTTGAAAATGGGTTTTCCGTAGAACCAGACAAGTTCTTTGAGTTGTGTTTGTATTTTTCTATCAAGGTGGAACATTGGTTCCAATCAGAATGAACTTACACAAGACCATGGCCTTTTGGATGGTAGTCTGATTGTCGAAACATTCCCTGGGTATGCCACATCAAAGGGTCACATTTCCTGGTTGGCATATTCATTGTTATCTTATGAGTGCAAAGTTTGTGGAAGATGAGTACGTGGGAATGAATGCAAAGCACAAAGACCGAGGTCCAGAAGAGGAAAGAAATGCCTTTGAGACTTTATTCTTTACACTTAGAAAGCAAGTGTCATTCTCTTTCATGGCCGATGGGTGCATTAAAGCACTCTTGGCTTCAACCTGGTGCATGAGACAATGCATGGTCAAATGAAAGTGCTCAATGTTGAAATCAATGGGAAGTGAGAAAAGCATTGAGGGATGGGTAGAAATCCTGGAATTTGACAGGTTTCATACATGTAATGAGGTAATGTATTGTGCATTGCATTGAAAGGGCAATGATGGACTAACAAAAGCAATTGGATGGATCTTTTTTAGATGCTTGAGAGATTATTATACCCTCCAAGTGTCCTTATGTTCCAAATGAGCTTCTAATTCACTGAATTCCATCCAAAAATGGATTTCTCAATAGACTGTGATTCACTTAGGATAAGGCCCCCATTTTCCCAGAGGTCACGGAGGCACCGACTAAATTCCCATGTGGATGAGAATGTCTGAAGTATTACACATTGTGAATCATAATGAAAATCATCTTCTGACGTTGTTATTCATGCATGGCAGTCGTTAACATACTCAGTAGTATTTCATACTTGTGGACATGTTACATGTAAGTGGTAGAATTGCACAAGATCATAAATAAATCATGGAACATAGCCAACAAGACCATGCTTTTGTACCTGAAAAATTCATGCTTCACTAGCATCATGTCTAGAAGTCTTTACAGAGCCATTTTCTGAACATGATGTAGAGATAATTTTTTTTGGAAAATCTCCATGTCCGCTGAGATAGATAACTAGTTTAACCTTGTTGAAAGCAGGCCTGTCAGCCAGTTCTCTTAAAGGGGCTGTGAAGTAGCATGCGGCAAAAACTTTGGTAAAGAAAGAAGATGATGACGTAGATGCAAATACTATGTTGGCTGGAGCATTGCCCTGCTATGTTCAACAACACCCTTTGACATGGGTTGTGCTTGGCAGACGACCAATGGGCCCTCTTCCAAAGAGATTCATAAGCTTGTTCAAGAAAAACGAGTGTTCTCCAAAACAATGCCTTAGGCCCTTGTTGCCTCCCATTCCTGGGAGAAACTTAAAATACCTTTCTCATGGGCTTGAATACGTTTTTCCAACTAGCCAACATGAGTTGATAATGGCCCAAGGGACATATGCGTGGTAATGAGCATGTGGTTACAAACTTGAGCGACTTGTGTCTAAATCCCAAATCAAAATCTGATAAGACCTTAGGGGATGTACATCTCCAACAATAATCCATGGGAATACTTCAACCACAAAAATACAATCCAATCTACGGTCTGGTCCTAGATAGGTTCTTTCCCAGACCAGCAACAGCTCGCTTGACATTCTCCACATAAAATGCAAGGGAATCCATTTTCTACACTCTCCTCTAATATCGAAAGACAATCATGGTGATTGATATATCAAATGGAATCGACCATAGTGGTGGGGCACACATGGGATGGTTTCAAGTGGAAAAGAACACCCTCACATGTCTATACAATAACATTTCTACATACCCCGTCTTGGAAAGATCCAGTGATTTGTATCACAAAACTGGAAAATGTGACAACTGCTTGTTGTTTTAAGACCAGATAAGATTCTAAATGAAAAAACCTCAAATTGTAGTTGTGAGTTTGGCCAAAATTCATCTCCTCAACCATTTGTTTCTTAGACAGGCTTGGCTAGTGACAGAAGCAACCATCATTGGGCATAGATACATCCAATTCTCCACTATTATCACCTGATGTGGCAAATCCAAGTGGAAGAAACAACTTCATTTCCTTTAGAAGTGGAGGGAAAATGACACAATGTATTCCCCGTTATGATAGTCCTATTTTCCAATAATGGGCCCAAGAATTTTGTGTCTCAAAGTTGAAGCAGACTCTAGCCTATAGGTTATTTTATGAACATTGACTCCTTCAAAATTCAGCCACAAGACTCCAAAGTGTTGGGAATGTACTCAAAGTAAGTTTATCCCTATAAATCATCTATATGATATAGTCATCCTCCTTGCTTTCAATCATCTTGGTTCCTCTTTGGCCACAGAGGATTGATCACTGCGCACTTCACCATGTAATCATGTCAACAAACTCATGTATAGAAGCATTTTCTTTAACTTTTGTTATCCAGAAGACCCTTGTTTCATGGTCATGCACATCATACATAGTTATTTTCTGACCTTTGTGATACTTGGTCACTTGCATATAACAACCCGTATTGGACTCACGTTCTTTTGGGCTTGCAAAAGCAAGCCAGTTTGGGTGGGTTTGACATGCCATTTTATGCCAACAATTCCCTCCAAGCTGCACGACCTCGACATCTGCAACATGTCTTGAAAACTGCATGACCTCGGTCAATTGTCCGTTGGACACCGTTCAAATAATTGATTTTAGTCATGTAGTTTTCAAGAAATGTGACCAATGATAAGGTTGCCGAGATTCAAGGACAGTTTTGTGGATCATGCCATGCCAAACATACCCTCCTACTACATTCTACACGTGTGTTGGATTTTTTTCATTGAAGATCCATTATACATGTGTATCACCAACTATCTGGATGCCATCTCGAAGAGATTACACCGTGAGTTACTTCACATTTTGTGTGTGGAATTCTCAATCAGCTGTTTATTCAATACTTCCTCCCACCTTAATGAGGAATTTCATTACGACCAATAATCCAGGCATTCCTACAAGGACGATAAGAGCTTCACATGTCATTTCAAAGATGATCTCTTGTTAGGGAATCTTCCAGAATGGTATCTCTTCACAACATTGTGAAGATGTGCAATCCAAGATTAAAATGTTAATTAATTTATTTTGGAACTGCATGCTCATGAGAACAAACAGGTCACCTAAAACATTTTAACTACCTATAGAATGGCTTTCCCATGTATTCCCCAATCCCATGCAACTTGTATGCTAGCTCATTTTTAGGTTTGGGAGTCACAAAGAGCATAAATCATATTTGCTGTAGACACATGTTCTCCTTTTCAAAAACCACATTCACCTTTGAAAGAAGTGGCATGTTTCCTCTGACGAGCTGAATGATTGTAAGCATGTGTCATAAAACAAAACAAAGCAAGGCTATGACATAGATGATGTTTTTGTCAAACATCGCCTCCTCATTTATTCATGAGATGGATACCGCAGGCTGCCACTCACATCCTTGTCAAAAGTGTATTAATATTTTAGTAGGATAGCTGAGGTAAAGGTGGCACAAATCCGTGCCCCTTGCCATGATTAACATTGACTACATTCCTAGTTCAGCCACAAGGGAGTGGTGGAATTCCTGATATGATGAAGTAATTTTTTTCCTGGAGCACGCCTTGTGAATTTAAGATCCGCATCCCCTAGTTTGAGTAAGCATTCAGAAATCTAGCCTTGCCTAGATTTTGGGAGTTTCTTAGGTGGAATCTGTTCTGCAACATTTGTGAATAAATGCTCTATTATTCCTTGAACCGCTGATCCGGTTCAAACTCTAAAGGGCCCCAAGTACACCAAGGTCAAATATAAGTTAATGAGATAGACCTCCTTGATCAGGGAAATCACCTCCAATGTGTTTGGGAGAGGAAATCTTCTCCAAAGGATCGCTGTCATAGTGTCTCCCATTGCCTAGCATACAAAGCACAGTGAACGACTTAACCAAGAGTTACTTTGATAGGTGCACTATGAGCTCTACTTCTCCTATTTGGGCATATTTGGATGCATTGGAAATCTTATATCACGGGCTATGAGAATTAATTATAGTCCGACCATTTAAACCTACCATTTATTTATTATTTAGCATGATTCCTTTCGATACATTACGTCCAATCATGTCTGTGATCCTTGTGCTCCACACTCTTCACCATTGATGTGCATAGGTTATGCCAAGTATTGGTTTTTTTCATCAATTAAGTCTCGGAATCCTTGCAGGTATAACAAAACCCACTATGGAAACAACTTTGGAGGTGGTACCTCCCCATAACATCGTGATTACATGCGATCCAAGATCTGGGGAACCATCATCTCAGTTTGTGGCTAAAAGTCTATGGTAGCGCGTAGGTCATCTAGACCTATTTTAGGACCCGTATGCTGGTTTAATGAAAATACCCGAATTTCCCTCAGACCATGCAACTTGCACACTAGCTAGATTCAGTTTATGGAACTAGAAAAATGATCCCCGCGTGTACCTTGTGAAAAGCAACCAGCCACATGTGCACCTCTGGAAAAAAAACCAGCCCATTATGCACCGTTGGAAAAGTAATGAGGTCACCATGCTTGTTGTTTATTCAATGATACATCTGTTATGAACTATAAAGTTTTTGGTGGGTGGGTATAGTGTTGCTTTTATTTCAAATTTCAAATGTTTCATTCTGTTTTCTGACAAAAAGATCGGTTCCAGACGGCATTAATGAAGTTGGATAAAGATGAAGTTCATTCTTCCAAATATAAGGGTTTGACGCACAACCTCAGGTTCATTTTCACAGATTTTGATTTTGTGTACATAACACCTGTAACGACAAGAGTGCAGCATTGCCAAATTCCATCTCGAATAGTGCATGTAATGGTTCATTGTTGTATGCATGTGAAACCTTGCGCTGACAACCCCCTCATGTACAGTTGCACAGCTGATATGGTAGCTTTTCCAGGTGCAACGAACCTGGCACCTGAATGGTATGAATCTGCTGCTGTGAATCACCGTGGACATCCATTTTTTTGCCATTCATGGGTACATGTCAACCATCATGCAGCCTCCAATGACATGGCACATTTTCCACGCATGGCAACACATCACTCATGGTATAGTGGCCATTTGGTGAAGCAGGTCTGTGATGACCACCTGTACCCAGGAACACTCCAAAGCTGTTGTTTACTCTGCCTTTTTTAGCCTCACCATGTGTATTGTATGATGCACCCCTGCAGACTCCTAAGTTATGCCTGTTGATGAAACCTGCCAGAAGGTACGTGAGAATCCTGGTGATACAAACTATGCAACACTTTAGTTTTAAAACCCATTTTACAGAGTTTCTTTCAGATGTCGGCTGAGCATGGACATCATGTCTCCATCGTACTAGCAGCCACTCCTTTGGGGATGGCTCTCTTAAGCGATGGCCGTCGTCGGCGGTCGTCCATCACCAGCGTCTTTCCGGCCCTCCTCTGCCCATCCTCTCAGGTCAAGAATGGGATAGATTATTATTTTTTGGATATAGAACATGAGGAAGATGTGTATGCATCTAGGAGGGAGCTCTACATGGTCCTCAACTCCCCAGACATCAGAGACCGTCGTCCAATCAAGGTGCACTCTCTTGTGAATCATCATGTCATGCCTTCAATTGTCGGTCTGGTGGATGTATACTTTTTCTCTTTCGATACTACCGTTACATATGCATGTATTGTTTTCTACACATTGTTCTATTTTTCATGTATGCAAGCTCCTCAGACAACAAACATGTCATCAAGGGCATCAAGGGGACCAAGAAGACCAAGGGGGATCACTTCAACATCGTCCATGGCATGAGATTTTAGAACATGGAGGCATGCTGGCACAATTTTCATTCTAGAGTAAGAACAGGGTTTTAAGAACAATGCACAGCAGTACCTGCGTGGATTTTTCCGCACTTTCCATGATTTGACTGCAATAGGAAAGTTTTAAGGGAACCTACACGAGTCTTAAGAAAGACGTGTAGTAAAGTCTAAGATAGGTCTCGTATCACAGCGAATGAAGCATGCGAGACAAGTATGTGGGGTACAAGTACATTGTCTAGCAAGGGCAGGCATGGATTGACGGCCACTGGGATGTGGGAGAAAAAAGGGTCACGCCGCCGTCCAAGGATATTGGCAGGCTGAAGTCTCTGCAATCCATGAGGTTCACCACTGACCACCAAATCCACATGCACTGCACAACCAAGGCACATATGGACAAAGATGTACCCAAAGGACTGTCAGTCGAGGCCAACTCCTCATTCGTGTCCCAGAAGTTGTGCACAAGGTAAGACCAAAAAAATGGAGAAAAAAGACAAGGGACAGCATACAGAGGAGCTGTTACAGGGTTCCGACCCTACTGATGTTACAATCATACAGGGTGACATCAGAATCCGCTTGCTAATGTCAGTAGAGTGGTTGCTGATATCATTCGTGCCTTTGGCATACATTCGTTCAAGACGTCGTAACTTGCAGGCTTTTCAACTCCTCGAGAAACTCTGGTGGTTCTCCATTTTGACGGCTTTCATGTTTCAGCCCAAATGAAGCTGCGCACATGGCACCTGGTGCTCACAAAGGAGAGGGGCTGGCAGGTCTTGCCAAATCTTTCACGTCAGGTACAATTAGTCCACCTCTGAAGGATGCATGTTGAGATGCTGTGATAATATTCGTTTTAGAGCGTCACACTTTATGAGATCCGAGAGCTGTTGCTGGAATGTTTGAGGGTTTCTCTGCAGCTGACACGTGGAGCCGTTGGAGGTATAAAACCGGGCCGGAATTCCACCTCTCGTGTCTCAGCCAGACATCAATACTCACCTGATCAGGAGGACTCCAAGGGTAAAGAGGAGACAGTTTGCAAAAGCACAGGCATGCAAGATCCAAGTGCTTGAGAATAAGCTTCATCAGGTGCAACTAAGGTCATAGTCCGGCACACTTGTAGCACAGGCACGTCAGTTTTCCTTTAGGCAGACGACAGGATTCTCCTTGAGAGGTATCCCTCTCAATGGCGGTCTGCCCATACTGCATGCACCTTCCATAGAGCCCAAGATTGCCCTCCCCAGGGATTGTTGACCAGGACTTTGAGACTCCCCCATCCTGCCACAAGAGCAGAATGGGTCTCGACTGTTGGAAGGTGTGGTGTAAGGTGTGGTCAGACACAGAGGGTACCTGGCCTCACTACCGCATCGAGTACCATACCTCCAATCCTTGCCAGATCAAGGTAGAGAGAGATGCGCAACCTACTTGACACCTTCCTATAAAAGACGATTATGGATTCCCATCCCTGCTTTGGCACAATAGGGACTGGGACCGGGGCAAAACCTCACCAAGGCTGAGAGCTGGCGCTGACGCTATCCTCTGTAGAGACACACGGGACGAGGACAGCCCTCTTGACTGATTTCCACTCTCTTTTTCAGGGAGCATCAGTGCTCGAAGTTGGCTACTAGCGGCACACCATGCGCATCTGTATCCACTTTGTGACTGGTGGCTGGACGCAGCTGTGGGCCCTTGACACCGTCATGCTAGGAAAGTATCTAGAGTATTGTATCCTATTATTTGGCTTTTGCAGTGTCGTGCTTACCAATATTTCTCATTCCCTTCAGCTTCTCCCTTGGACTTAGCAGCAGTATCTTCAGAAAAAATCCACCAGGGAGGCAGCCCGAGCACATAAATTTATCCTACTTAACGTAATGATGACTACGACACCTCCAAATCCACTCATCTCTAGTTCTTCCTCCACCAATCCATCGTCCTCTCCATCACCTCCCATTGGCCATAATTAAGGCACAGCAGTGGCCATCAACGGAAAGAAGGTGAATAAAATGCACCGTATGGGCGAGATGCATCTAGTGTTGGCTAGTAGTGGAAGTGGGCGCTCGACCCACTGATACAAATGTGTCAGTGCCCATTGCTACACACAGTGTCAACATTCCCTCCATAGGATTAGGATTGTACATTGGCTCCAGGAGGCATAAATTTAGAGCACGTCTTCTAGCTCTACACATGAGAGTCGAGACGCGACCATGCCAGTAGCAGAGGTGCCAACTCCACATAGCAACATCAACCAAGATCCTCAGGATCACACCATCACAGAACTTTTTTAGATGCTAGTGATATGTACTCAAGTGCGTGCAAGTGTGTCATCACAGCAAACCGGTCGAGATTCAGCTTTTCCTGCCATGTTTGCTGCCAGTTATGATGCTTGTGGAGGAGCTCCGTCGGTGTGTCGTGAGGATGGCCCTCACAGTATTGTTTGGCTTGGTGAGTCACAAGTTTGTGCTGTCCATCACTGTTTGAAGTCCTTTTCTGAGCATCCAGCAGGCAGAGTTCTTGGTGGCACATTGCTCAGTGTCATCGACAGGTCATGAGGCAAGTGTTGAGTGGGTAATTAACTATGTTTCCACCCATCACATGACCCGTCATCGCTGTAACGTTTTTGTCCTTAGTCCCATTGGGTCAATTCAGTCAGTTTACACAGGGTCAATCCTTGCCTGCCCATGGTGTTAGGCTTATGCAGTTTGATGGCCCATCAGGTCCCTCATACATTTCCAGCATAATCTTTGTCCCTGCTCCTGAACGCAGCCTACTCTCAGTTGGTGCATGTACCAGGATGGGTCTTTCTATTGAGCACTCTGCTCACTCTGCCACAGCTTTTGCTTGCGACACTCATGACGTTATGCTCTGTGTCTCTATCATTGATAATCTGTATTGTGTTGTTTGATGCTCCTCCTCTATCGTCTCTCCTCTATCCGCAAATATGCACGTCTTTATCACCAGTGTGCTTTCCCCAAAGAATTATTGTTTGCTCTGTATCAACTTTGCTTTGTGAGATCAGACATTGTGTCCAGCTCCTTGGTAATGACAGGGCTTCCTTTCAATTGCCTCCTAAGACCGAGTACCTTTTTGTACTGAGGATAAGATACTTACCCTAACTCTTCTCTCTGGGCACTGCTCCAATTTTAGCACGTCCACTCGGACCTTCTCGGTCCTCTTCGAGTATAGTCCCTCTCAGAGCAGGATCAATGTTTCCTCACCCTGACTGACGATTTCAACTAGATATGTGGGTCTATATCCTAAGATTTATGTCACCCTAGTGGTGCACTTGTGGCTCGTCATGGGTAAGTGTCAGTCTTATCATAGACTCCACATGTTCTGATCTGATCGTGGCGGTGAGTTCTTGGGCAAGATAAACGTATTCTTTGTTGAGCATGGTGTTGTTCACCAGTTCTTTGTTCAACCTGCAATCCAGAATAGCGGTGTATCCGAGCACTAGAACCACACCATGGAGGATGTGGCCCATGCCATGTAGTCTGAGTTCATTTCTCTGAGTCTTTTGCCTTTGGGGAATTCTCCTCCATGGTGGGTTTAGAACTGTCATTTGCATGGTCCTCTGCCGGACCACGTCACACCGTACGAGCTGTGGTTTGACCATCGTGCAGATCTCCATCTCACTCAGGTCTGTGACTTCTTGGCTTGCACCTAGTGCACTGTGGAATGGCATGGGTCTAAGGTCTCACCATGGGGTCACATGTATTCCTCTCTTGACGTATCATTGTAGTGAAAAGCCCAGCAAGTTTAGCACCCTGCTCACACCCACATAATCGAGGCTCAAGACACCCTCTTCTTTGAGGATCTCACATACAAGATCTTTCTAGCATTCTAGTGCTAGCCGTCAGGCATTTTCTCACTTGTGTGGCTTTCCAATGGATGGGGGAGCCTAGGCCTGCAAATGGGTCTATCTGGGCCTTTTCACATGTGGACCAATCTTTGAGTGATGACTACCCAGGCATTAAAGCAGTTAGATCAGTGGCCTTATCGTTTCCAACTAGCATACCTGGTAATGTGCCTACATCATTCTTCATTGGCACACACCACCCCATGCCAGTTTCAGTCCTCACGGGCACACCTTGCTCTGTAACTCTGTCTGTATCCCCTTCATCAATTCCTCCATCTGTCCCACCTACCTCACCTGGGTCTGTACCTATCGCCTCGCCCGTCCCTGTCCATATCTCTCCTGCGGCTGCACCCTCTCCTATCCTCAATTCCTTGCCTGTTTTTGAGCCAGTAGCCTCTGCGGATTCGTCCCCGCCGCTTGGCCCCTAGCCTGAGGTAGCACCTTAGGCTCGGGCCTCTTGAGCAAGCCCGGTGGTAGCCTTCAAACAATTTTTTCTAGGACTCAGTGAGCAGCTGAATTGGCGTCCAGAAACCATGCTTGAAACATTGAGAGTGGCGAGCCTTGCACGAAGGCACTCAGCCATATTGTTCAGGAGAAAAACACTGAGGAGCACCCAATGTACCTGACCAGCCACGAGATGGCCATTTTGAACTGCTGGTTACTTATGATGTTGCAGCCAACCTTTTCATGATGAGACCAACACCGGACGCAAATTTCCTAGCCACCCGTAGCTCCCCCTTGATGGCTCCTGATCCAGGCATGTTGAAGGAGGCAGTCTAGGCATGGCGTCTCTCAATGCTTGCATGAGAAGGCCTTGAGCGGCACCATGAATTAGGATAAAGTCGTTGAGTTAGAGAAAAAAAACAGACATTGAGAACGAGTTAAGCGAGCCTCGATAGTTACGTAATTAACGAGACCATGTATGCTAGACGCCACCTACGGGGTAGAAGCCAACCTACCGGCATGAAACCGGAGACAGCTTCTCATGCTATGGGCTAGAAAACCTGAAAGCATGGCCCATAGGGATCACCAACCCACGCAATAAACAAGCAATGTAGATAATTTACTACATAAACCACAAGACTTGGTACCAAAGCAAAGAACACAATAAAATTCTCTCACACGTACCTACGCCAAGTGCAATGTACTTAGTCTTGCTGGAGCTGGACACCATACATCCCCGTTTGCTAACTTTCCATAAGATGATAGTGCCACCAACAAGAAAGATGTAGCCAGACCAAATACAGGCATCCGTCTCATGTGCCGAGTCATTTTCAGTGTAGCCTTCAACAAAGAATGAGGCCTACGAGTTATGGTTAATCACCCCAAATTCATACACTTGATTATCAGTGTATGAAAAAGTGTATTTTTGCACGCAAACATTTTTCACAAAACATCCACATGACTGCATGTCAGCAAAGCCCAGATGAACATTCCTTTTATAGAACTAAAATTTTAATGGGCTCTATGTGATATGTACCAGTTTCTGCAAACAGTCCATGTTCACTATTTTGTTCACTTCCCAAGACACTTATTGATACACAGTTACACGGACAAGGCCATTGGTCATATATGGCAAAATGCTCTCCCTAGCTATGGACACTCACGCAAAACCAAGATTTTTCATCTTGTAGGTGGAATGATAAAGCACCTTGACCGTCTGGACAGCACCTGGATTTGAAGAGGCAATGAGGAGATCTTTTGTATACCAAGATGGGTAGAGGCTCTCACGATGGACTAATAAACAACATTGGATCAACAATGTGAGGGTGGATTACCTCCACCCTCTCAAGGGTGGAGGTAATCTCAATATTCCAACAGTATGGAAACGATTTGAACCTATACAAGGCCTTGTGCAAGCTCGGTGGTTGGATCATGTAGATCTCCTCATCAATCCGGCCATGCAAGGATGTATTGCTCATATCCATCTACTCTAGCTCCCAGTTGTGCTGTGTCACGAGACTCCAAAGGACGTGTGTACTAGTGTAATGGTCGAGTTGTGGAAATATATAGCCGAAGTCCACTGCACGGATCTGAGAATATCCCTTAGCGGCAAGACGTTCCTTGTAGCGGTCAATTGTGCCATCCATCTTCAGTTTCCACTTAAGAAAACAACGGGCTCATACTATCTAGCATTCGTGAAACAGGTCAACGAGTTCAAAGACATTGTATTCCTTGAGGATTTTGAGTTCCTCTTGCATTATTTCTTTCCAAAGAGGCATCTGCTGCTTTTCTGGCCTGGCATACAGTCATGGGCTCAGGAGAGAGCGAGGAAAGATGGCTTGCCGAAAAACACATAGCAATTTTACCAGTGACTAAGGAATCAATAACACTCTATAACTCCTCAGCAACCTGGTAATATCCAAGTGTTGTGTTTGACTAAATCATGCCTACGGTGAGCTCATGGGCATCTAGGGTGCACAGAGGGTCCGGAAGAGGGCAGGAATGGTGCTACTCATGACTACGCAGAGATCCTCATTGACTTTGAACTCAAGATTCTAGAGGTTATAACGTCACAGGACACTTGGACGTCCTAGTTCTACTCCTGGTTCCTGACATGGGAGGAGGCAATCCAGGAAACCCACCTACGGCATGGAGACATGTCAGCATTGGTAGTAGTCTGCATCGCCTCTCCTACGTCTCAATCGTACAGGACCTCTAACATCACCGGAGCCACAAGGGATGCAGGGCGTGGCAAGGAGGGGTGCGGGAAGAAGGGAAAGAGGAAGACTGAGAAGCCATCTTATAGCAGCTCCTCCCGTGAAAGCTGTCTCATCTACCACAACTGTAGCCAGCTAGGTCATGGTTGGTACACCTGCCCACTACCCACTGATGATTCCCATGTCGTCACCGCCATGTGTCACGAACATGAGCCGTATCTTGGTGTAATTACACTCTACATTGTCTCTCTTGTCGGTGCTTCTTCAGTGGCCTCCACATCCACCGGCACCGCAGCAATTGCGTCTGGAACGCCGACCCCTTGTATGTCTTCCATTGACCTTCAATTTGCTTTGCAAAACCGAGTTTGTCTACTACGCTACGGGCAAGATGCACAGGTCCTCTTATCATGTCTCCTCTTCCTTAGTGGCCTGCCCGCTTGAGCTGGTCCACTATGACCTCCTGGGTCCCTTACCTGTCGATTCTATTACACAACATGGGCGTTATGTTCTGACCATCACTAATGGCTGTTCTCATTTTTACGGGTGGTTTTCCTCTGGCAAAAGAGCAACGTAGCATTTGCGATTTGTAATTAGCTCCTTGCCCTTTGCCGCTTCCACACTGACCAGGATGGTGAATTTATAGGGGAGGTGGATGCTTTCCTCACAAGCCGGGGCATCAAATATGAGATCTCTGAACCCTACATCCTGTAAACTAATGGTGTCTCAGAGTGGTGGAACCGCACCATGCGTAATGAATCAGGTCTATCCGAGGGCTTCTTCTTTGAGGCCATGCCGTACATAACATGGGTCTAGAACAAACTTCCCCATGGTTCCTTGCCCCGTCCTATCACTCATTACCTCCATTGGTGTGGAAAATGTGCGGATCTTCATCATGCACACATCTGGGTTGAGTCACCAGTGTCTGGCTCCTTGAGGACCAACAGGAAAGAAAACTAGCTCCTCGTGGTCGTCTTTGTACCTTTATTCGAGTGTAGCATCAAACAAATGTGTGGTGGTTGTGGGACCCTACAAGGTACCGCGTCATTGAATTGTGTGACGTGATGTTCTTTGAGGAGATTTTCCACACGATCTCCCTTTTTTCTGTTCTGGAACCCTTCCAGGCCTGTTACTACCATCTTGTGGGAGAGATTCTACACCGGTGCACAAAGTTTCTCCTTGTCCATCAGTGTCCAGAGTCACTAATTCCACCGTGTTGCTTGCACCTTCACATACACTAGACACCTCCACTATCCCGGGGTCCCCATCTGAGTCCATTCTTCCAGCAACCGACCATGCATCCGAGCCCACCACTGTGGCTACTGACTCTGTTGACCAGGCAACGGAGTCCACTTCTTTGGTTTTTGGCTCCCCCACCCACGCAACCGAGCCCATCAATCTGGTCAGTGACTTGGTCAACCTGATGAGCAGTTCTTCAGCCCCTGAGTCGATCAATCCAGTGGAGTGACCCATCATGCCCAAGCCTCCTCAAGGCAAGTGTGTCCACTCATCTAGTACAAGTCCAGCATACTCACGTGCTTGTGGACGTCATCTTCGACCACGCACCCCGACGCCTCCATCAGGCTCACATCCTACAATTTCACCGCCAGCCCCGGAAAGTACCATACATCCCACAACCCTTCTAACAGTATGGCGAGTGGGGATATGGGGATGAATGCCTAAGTTTTGATTGCCCCCATCGTATTCACAACAGACCTTCATCTTGGATCCTCATTGGGTTATGCCCTGATTTCTCAGGAGCATCCACACCCTGTCTCTATCTTGTTGTCTCGTGCTCCACTTGGTCTAGGTGTTGCTCGTCTGTTGACATCCAGGCCGTCCTTACAGGTAGCTGACCAGAGAGCCTCCGTGAGGCCAGGGCCGCACCTGACGCTGTCCGATGGGAGGCTGCTTGCAACAAGGAACTGGCCACTCTTCATGAGCATATCATGTACAAGCGTTTCGACGTGCCCCCAGGCCACAAGCCATTGGGGCCAAGTGGGTTTTCCGTGGCAAGTGGAAGCTGGATGGCACGCTGGAGAAGTACAAAGCCTGACTCACGGCCAAAGTCATTCCACAAGTACCAGGGGTGGATTTTAATCCGGTCTTTGCGCCATTTGGCTGTTTCACCACCAGTCGCAAACTCTTTAGCGTGGTCGCACAAGATCGTTTGGAGCTCCACCAGATGGACGTAAGCAATACCTTCTTGTAGGATTTGCTTGATGGTGAGGAGCTCTACATGGTTCAGACCCAAGGTACGATGGCACTGGTGGTGTCTGGAAACTATGGAAGGCCTTGTGTGGCCTGAAACAGTCATCCTGGTTTTGGAACACATAGATTAGCTGCATGTATAGCACCGCATATCCGATCTTCTTCTTTACCCCCGTGGACACCATCCATGTCGAAGTTCTCGTCTACACGGATGATGTGCTCATTGTATAGTCTGACCTTGCCGTTGTCCAACGAGTGAATGATGTAATCCAGTCCGCATATAGGATGAATGAACATGGGCCTGAACAGGTGTGTCTGGCCATGGAGATCTAGCAGGACCGCACCCACATCGTTCTAGGTGTTCATCAAGCAGCCTAGGTGCACACGTTTTCCAATCGCTTTATCAAACTCTTATCCAGTACACTCAGTGCCTCCAAACACATCATGCAGATGGTCTGATCAAGCTTAAAGCTTTTGATGCTGACACGCTACGTGCGGGCACTTAATTGAACACATTTCTTCATGTCATTGGGTCACTCATTTTCCTCTCTACCATCATACGGCTGGATGTTGCCTTTGCCGTG
Source organism: Penium margaritaceum (assembly GCA_023375785.1). Classification (NCBI taxonomy): domain Eukaryota; kingdom Viridiplantae; phylum Streptophyta; class Zygnematophyceae; order Desmidiales; family Peniaceae; genus Penium; species Penium margaritaceum. Next base: position 48,363 of record SZWC01010801.1, read on the forward strand.
GACCTGTTGGCTCAGGTCTCCTAGTCTCCACACCACCTGGATCAGAAATTTGCATGGTACGGTATGTTGTCTCCATCCCACGTCGCGCATTGACGTTCCACCATAAGTTGTAAGTAGTCGCTGAAGGCAATACAGACTGTGACTAGGTAAGATCGTGGATGGCAAGCTACACTGGATGGATCCTCCTTGCCGACGGCACGGCTGTCTCATGGCGGAGTGGCAAGCGTGGTGTATTGCACACAACACTACAGAGGCAAAGTAAGTGCTCATTAGGCATAGGTGCATACAAGGGTGTGTGACTCCGTCGTCTACTATGTGAGTTTTGTCGGTCTGCTTTGCCGATCATGTTGCACTGTGACAATGAGAGTGTCATCGTCATTCCAGACAACGATGGAATTCATCACATGCACACAAGATACATCAATGTGTGACATTACAACGTGCAAACTTTGTTACATGAAGGTAGCATCCGGATTGTATGAGCCTGGACTGTGCAACAACTGGCTGACTTCACGACCAAGGTCATCAAGCGTACATCATTCAAAAAGCCTGTTTTTTTAGTTCTTCTGCATCTGTGAGCAAACTTTCTTGCATCCATCAGTTCCCTTACCCTTTTTTGCCTCATGTATGCTTTCACTCTTCGTGTGATCATCTTCACACTTGTGTGGACCTGCGGGACTATGGGAGCATGAGAGCATGGAGGGGCGTGACTTGTGCTACACATTATGGATGCATGACATCTGTACGTGTATGTACATTGGTACCCACGGGTCATGGAGGAGTGTTGTTATTTGCATGTACACTGTCTCACTGATTTGTGGTGTGACACCTCGGCTGGTGTACATGCTCGTGCAGATGACTGACTCAGCGGACATTGACAATGGCGGGAGCTAAGCGTTGGACGGGACGTTGTACTGTTTTGAGAGATGTGGCTTCTGTCTCCTCGTGTGGAGCCTTCCACTTGGTAGCATTGCACTCTCAACTTCATCCACAGCAGGCACCGTCACTCATGTCACCGACAGTCATAGGTGGTCATAGGTTGTTTTGAGTAGCATAGCGCCTGCTGGGTTCAAGCAGCCATAACTCTTTTTTGTCATTTTCTAGCTAATTCTAATTGAATAATGGTGTCCACAGCGTGCATATCTTGGTGTGGTCCAGTTTTCAGGAAAAACAAACAACGGCCCGGATTTGGTGCTGTCAATCCTCTCGCGGGGCTCTCCAAGAAAAACCCACTTGCCAGAGACTGGTATGTTTTCCTGATTGGCTGGTTGACTGAGTGACAAGCCTCACAGAGATGAGGGCCTACATAAGTGTGGGAGGGACAATCCCACTTGTCTATTACCACTTCCGCACGAGATGTCTTGTCCCGGGTACAAAGGACAAGAAAATTTCAGTCTTGTACCGAATTGCATTCTGCTTACCTTGGTCTCCTCTCGATCTCGCTCACCTCCGAGAAAGAATCGCATTTTGTACAATTGGGAGGGGCAAGTGAAACGACAAAGCGAGTTGACAGAAGTCACCCATTTTGCGCCGAATTCACCTGCAACTATGAGCAATTTACTCAATGTCGTTACTATAACAACTCTTTAGCTCATAAGTCAAACCCTAGATCCTAAGGATGACAAGTCACTCCTTTGCCACCTCACCAGACAACTGCAGGTCTGGCAGAGCGGCCAACAGAGGGATCGGCGTTGAATATGCCAACCTCATCCACGGGATGCTCAGGTGCAGTGAGGATAAGATCACGGACAGCACGAGCAGACTTAGCATGCCTTGGGGTGGAAGGAGGGCCGGCAGTGGGATCAAGAGGGAAGTAGTACTCCCAGAGGCGCTCGCCCAAAGCCCAGGCACTAAAGAAGACTTCTAAAGAAGAGAATGCCAGGTTGCGTGACAAGAAGGGTGGTTTGGAGAAGAATTCATGCTGGTGTGGTGCAGGAGCACGTGTGGTAGTAGCAGGGATAGCAACAGCAGTAACCTTAGTAGTAGTGCCAGCAGCGGCAGGAGCGGAGAAGGCACAAGAACAGGTACCAGCAGTGGATCCAGCAACAGCAGTGGCAGATGCGACCGGCAGATGGTTGAGGAAAATGGCAGCAACTTCATCAGCAAAGGCTTTGCGTTTATCCTTTGCTAGCTTGAGGTGATCCTCAACCTCGCGTTGTGCCTCAAGAGCACAATTGAGCTAGTGCTTGAGGTCCACTATGATGGACTAATCGTCACCATGGTGACAAACAAGGGGCTCTGTTAAACAATTTTGGCAGAGTTTTCCCGCCCCAATGGGCGTGGAAACATGAGAAGTGCCTTATGCACGTGCAAAGAGTGTTGCAGGAAAGTTCCCAACCCTGAGCCCAACAAGAAGGCACAACAGAGAGCATAAGACGAGCCAGAAAGAGGGACGACAAGTGCAAGAGCAAATGTCAAGCAGTAGGTGAGCAAAGGGAGGCAAGGAGAGGTGGAATGGCAGCACCGGAGGTAGCTAAGAGAACTGACATAATGGCGGCAACTGGAACAACTAAGGCAAGAGCACCAGCAACCGACGCTGCACCTAGAGAAGTGATGGTAGCAGTAACAGAGATAGAAGCTGAGACTAGACTGATGGCAGCTTATGTTGTAGACATTGCTGATGCAACTGCGGAAGGTTGTACAAGTACGAATGGATCCGGCGGCGGCGGCGGCTGCAATTGATGCTGCAGCCGCTGTGCTGGAGGCTATCGCGGCTGCGGCAGCTGAGACGTGTGGGCCAATATCAGATGATGTTGCTGCAATGGGGCCAACAACGATAGCGGCCTCGGTGTAGGCTTCGGTGGCGCGGCCTGCCAAGGTGGATGCAAGGGTGTGTGATGCCCTGGCCGCCGTGGCAAAGGTGGCTGCTGATGCTGCGACAATGTCAATGAGGGCAGGGGGCGCCCATGTTACAGAAGATGACATTGCGACAGCGTCTCTGTGGAGACTAGCCAGAAGGTCGGCAGAAATGGTGTCAACCGCAACAGAGGCGTCCCCCCCTCCCTAAGTCCTAAGAAGAGTGTGGGGGGTTTCTTTTTCAAGCACGTCGTGATGGAGAGGAGCAAGCGGATATGGGTGACCCTCCACCGACTTCATGACGATGCCGTCATCGGCGAGCTGTGCTGCGCTCCTCGTAGTAGGACCCGACGGGAGCCGCACCCGGGAGCTCATTATGCACCGGCATGACGCTCTCCGCCACCTAGGTGGCTAGGACGTGCTTAGATAACAATGGTCCTTTGGCCTCAAACATCAGGATTGTTGCTGCTACAGCAGCAACTGCACTGCTGATGCTCTTTTTGATGCTGTTGCTGTAGTGGCTCCTCTAGTTGTCGTGGCTACTACAGCGGGTGGCATCACTGTTGGTGCAGCTGACAAGCTTGCAGATTCTACAATAATTGCTTCTCTTGCCAAGGCCGTAGCTGTAGCTGATGTTGCTTCTGTTAAGAGGCTGTAGCAGTACTAGTTGTAATATGCTACTGCTCTTGTTGATATTGTTGCTGAAGTAGGTGCTGCAGTTGCCATGGCTGCTACAGCTGGTTGTGTAACTGTAGCTGCAGGTGAAAGATGTGCAGCTTTTGCGATTGCTGCTCATGTTACCAAGGCCGTAGCTATAGCTGCTGCGGCTTTGGTTCACAGGCTACTACAACGGCAGTTGCTACGACTGAGAATGCAGTGACAGCTAATGCAGCTACTACTGTGGCCGTTGGTGGTGCGGAAGTAGCTGCCTAAGGTGCAGCTGTGTGGTTCCACACAGCTGCAATTGTAGTGGCTGTTGTTTTGAGTCTACCCCAAAAATGATGTGCGGCTGTTGGCGCTGTGGATGTAACTACCGAAGGTGTGGCTGTGCAGCTGATGCATACGATATTGAAGTTGTAGTTCTTATATTCAGTACTGTGCTTGAGGACAACAGCACTAGCTGAAGGCAGCAGCTGGACCATTTTGCCACCACAAAGCTCGAAAATTTTCTGGTGTGCAGGTTGGGACAGCTGCGTTGTCGATGCAGTGTGCGGGCTTCCACGCTCGTTGCTTAGTATGTTGCCCCCTCAGTCAGCCACTCCAGAGTCTAAGTCTGAGTGCTCTGGATTTGTTACTCATAGACGCGCGCGCCAGTGTTAGCGCCAGAAAGCAGCAGAGAACTGGACATGACTGATTAAGAGCTAAGAATGAGACACAATGGGAGACCCCTCCAAGAACTAGCCTCCCCCAGCTTTGTAGAACTCGTTACTCAGTTCACCAGCCAATTAGAAAACAACTCTGTTTTCAGGCAGGCAGGATTTCTTGGTGAGCCCTGCCAGACGGCCGACAGCCCAAAACCCGGGTGCCGTCCGATTTGCTTGAAAAATGGACCGTATCATAATGCGCAAGGTGCAAACACAGCCGTGCGGTCAGAATTAGTTAAAAAAATAGCAGTCAAGAGTTATAGCCGCCTAAACCCTGGCGGCATCTACTCTCGTCCCGATGCCAACATGGCCCAAAACTCATGAAACTTGGACCATATGCATGATACAGCGCTACAAATGCAACAGTGTAGTCAAACACAGTATTGGACGTGCGTAGATAGCAAAAGCAGCGAGAGAGACTGCCGGCAGCACGACTGCCGAGGAGGTCCACCGATGGAGCTAAGCACATAGAAGAGAGGAGGAGGCTCCAGCAAACTGCGAGTGTGCCTCATCATACGTTGGCTCCACCAGACGATGCTCCAGCAGCGTCACATCTCACCATCAGTCATCTGCACGCTGTTAATCCTCTCTGTATATATTTTTTCCTTTGGTATGGACCTGAGTGCGCAGGGCATGCTGACCCAGAGAGTGGAGGTGACGCACCTTGAGGCGCCGATGCCTTGCCACACCGGACGACCACTGGCACTCATCCGTCCAGCGTCCCTCGTGTGCTCGCCTCCCTCTCGCAATACTGCCTCTCCACTATTCTTTTTATGCTTGGGTGACATTTGACACAGTCTCAAAAACCTAGATTAGTCCTCTGCTTGTTAGAAACATTGTTTGAGGTTTGGGGTGTAGACCTAGGTTGGGGCAGTCTGCCCCTTTAGCGTGACACTCGAGGGCTTTGCCCTCACTCGAGTTTGGTGCGCCAGCAAGCTTCGCTCGCTGGCCCGACGGGTGGGTCTCGCTTCTTGAGACTCACCCACTCGAGCTCTTAGCTGCTCGAGCCCGACACTCAGGTTTTTCTGTACCATAACCATGGCTGACTTGAAAAACCCAACAGTAACTTGCTCCTTTCCCCACCAAAGCAAGTGAGAATGGTTGCCTTGGAATCGTACTAGCTTTCTCATGGTATCAGAGCTACTTTGTGGGCCGGCGAAGCACGCATAGGGGTGGCGTGGAGCAGAAAAGGTGGCGGCCAAGCCACGCGCGGGATTAGATCCGCGCGGCCGCCACTAAGGCAAGCCGCCCCCCCCCCACCAGGGGCTGGCAAAGCCCTCCCCTGAGGCTATGCGCAGACAGCTGAGGCGGCAAGAGGCAAGGAGAAGCCCACAAGGGTGGGAACGACGTGGTAGGGAGTGCCCAAGCGCCTGATCCGCCCCTTGAGGCAGTGGCGGGGTCCCTTGGCCCACAGAACGTGCTCTGCAGGTCCGGGGAGGCCCGAGCACCATTACTAGGTCAAGAGAAGGCAGAATCCACGAGCGAAAGGCTCGCGACAGAAAACTGGGCCCAAAGTGGGCCCGGCGAATTGCTGCCAATTTTTTTTTCGGCAACAACGAGGTCAGCCAGGGTCTACGCCACCAGCCTAGGACCCTCTCTTGATCCCCACAAGCCATGAGCCAAGCAGGATCAGCACCGGGAGGGGCCAATGTTGGAGGGAGTGGCGGCCCCACCGGCGTCGGTGCTGGCACTGGTGCCGGCGCTAGTGGGGGAGCCGGCGCTGTCACGGTGACATGGGAAGGTATCAGCAAGGCCATGTCCCAGAAGGACTTGACGCCGCCGGCCTTGGGTGCGCGAGACTTCCTAGCATGGAAGGATGTCTTTCTGGCATGGGCGGCAGAGCACTGGCTGGAGGAGTTGTAACTTTTCCCGTCCGCCGATGCGACTGAGGATCGTGTCTTGCTCTGGGCTTTCAACGCCCTAATGCGAGCCCTATCCGACAACCAATCATACGCCATCCGTCATTTCCGCTTTGGCGGTAAAGGGGAGGACCCAGCTGATCCTCGTAGTGGTCCTCCATGTCCCCATGAGGCATGACAGCACCTCGCTACGCGTCATGAGGAACGGGGGATGGCACTCATGACTTCGTTGCGTGACAGACTTCGATGCCTGCGCCCCAAGCCGGGGACGCCCATCGCAGAGTATTGGGATGTAGCAATGGACCTTCGTCGCCGCATCCTCGGGCTCGAAGCATCCTGCTCCGTGCTTGAATGGCTGGACCCCGTTCTACTCCATCTCAGAGAGCCCTACAGAGAGTTTCGGCGGGGGCTCTTGCGACGCCTCCGTGTGACGGATGTTGAGAGCAAGGATCTTCCTGAGGTGTTTAAGGAACTACGACACTATGACAACATACTTCGTGGGGAGGAGCGAGAGACTGGCACCCCAGCATCCAGCGCCTTCGTCCATCAGTCCTCGTCAGGTGTCTCCACTGGAGCTGGACAGGGAGGAGGCAGAGTTGAAGGGCTAGGGCCATGGAGGATCAGGCATCCAGATAGGTGGAGGACGGGGACGTGGCTGGGGTGGTGGTGCAGGACGCACATGCAACTACTGCGGCAAGCATGGCCACTTCTGGCGCGCATACCCAGACCTCCAAGATATCATGACGTCACAGCAGCAGCAGCCACAGTAGAGGTTTGCTCCTCCGGCTCTTCGTCCGCAGCTCAACCACCATCTGCAGCCATCGGCATGGTCTACGACAACGGCCACAGGACCTGGAGGCATTGTACCCTTCGGCGGCGTCACCTACGCACCGCCTCCGATTCACCAGGGGCCACTCCCGGTGTACCAGGGCCCCTTCTACGTCCCGCCAAACGACGCAGTTCCAGTTCCCGCGCCGGCATGGGTGCAGCGTATCTACGCGGACATGGTGAAGTCGGAACAGCCTACAGCAGGAGCACCCACGACTGGGTGGACGGCACCCATGGAATTGCATATCCCAGAGCCAACAGCCATGCCTTAGTCGTCAGGTCAGCGGCTGGCGCACACTCATGTCACCACATCGCACACACACTCCCGATGCATGAATGGTTGTTTGACACCACGGCGTCGCATCACATGCCACCACACCACCAGCTGTTTGTGTCGCTGTATGATGCGCATGATGTCGAGGGTGTAAAAATAGGGTCAGGGGAGGTGCTGAAGGTTGTTGGTGTGGGCACAGTGGCGTTGCAAGCACCCGGTGGGATACTTTGGCTGACTGGTGTCTTGTATTATCCCAAGTTGAAAGTAAACTTGCTGTCTGGAGGCCAACTGGATCGTCAAGCAGACATGTCCACTCTCACGCAAAAGCAACGCTGCATGATTTTTTATGCTGCTGGTGCACTGTTGGCCGATGGTCCCTTGCACGAGGACATGTTGTACCGACTCACACTCTTTCCACTGATGGAGACACACTCACATAGACCATTGACGCATGTCATCACTGCCACCGATGCAAATCACACAGACCTGCTGTACCGCCAACTGAGACGCATCAACACTTACTTAGTCACGGACATGATCAAACACACAGCAGCACCTGGTCTCAACCCTACAGACTGCCCACATGGTCTAAGTGCAAGTGCATGTCTCGACTGTCAGGAAGGCAAAGCTCACAGACAAACCTTCCCCAGGTCTAAGAAGGTGTGCAAGGCACCCTTTGAACTGGTTCATGCAGACTTAACAGGGCCAATGCCCCTGCCCTCTGTTCAGTATGGGTCACAGTACATTCTCACCCTGACAGACGACTCCAGCCACTTCCGCTGGGCGTTTCTGCTGAAGTCCAAAGCGGACGCCCAACGAGCCATAAGAGAATGGATACCTCTCACTGAGTGTCAGACCGACTGCAAGCTTTTGCGCTTGCGCACGGATAGAGGAGGAGAGTTCATGGGCACCTTAACAACAGAACTGAAAGCCAAAGGTATTGAGCACCAAAAATTTGCACCGTACACACCATAGCAAAATGGTGTGGCTGAAAGGTGCCACAGAACCCTCGGCGATGCATTACGCACTCTGCTGGGTGAATCAGGTCTGTCTTTTGGTTTGTGGGAAGAAGCAGTCAAGTACGTGACTTGGGTATGGAACAGGGTGCCATAAAGGCCTCTGCCCAAGTCGTTCACACCGTGGGAGCGGTGGTTCAAAGAAAGGGCAGACCTCCGACCAGCGAGAGTGTGGGGGACCATGGCCTGTGTGTGGTTTGCACAGTCCCAAAGAGACCACAAACCCAGTCCACGAGGTCGATGGTGTGTCTTTGTAGGGGTCCCCCATCTACCACAGTTTTCTTGAAAGTAGGGATGCCTCCTTTCTGGAGCATATGCCCTACAAACAGTTCCGCACTCTGTGTAATGTACCGCACATCACCATCCCTGAACAGCACCCAGACTATGTGAGTGTGCCTGTGTTTTTCCCTCACACACCCACTGTGCCCTCTGGGAAACCCCAGCATCAAGGGAACACTGAAAGGGCATCATCTGTACCTAAACATCTACTGACACCCGCTGACCTACTAAGTACAGACTCCGGTGCTCCCCACACACCCCCTAGGCTACACACCGGAGTGTCTCAAACCAGCAAGAGGATGCTGGGACGCCGATACCACAACCGGTGCGACGCTCCTCACGCAATGTCCCACGTGTCAACTACAGACAGTTTTATCACATAGCTGGTCCAGTGCCTGTGGACCATACCATTGTGGAGCCACAGACCCTTGCAGAGGCAAGGGGGCGCGCTGATGCGGCGAAATGGCATAAGGCCATGGTGGCCGAGCTGAATGCTCTTCCGGAGCATTGTGTGTACAAACTTGTTCCCTTGCCACCTGGGCACAAAGCCATCAATGTCAAGTGGGTGTACAAGCTGAAAAGGAACTTGGCAGGACTAATTGAGAAGTACAAAGAGAGGTTGGTGGCACAGGGCTTCCACCAGATACCAGGTCAGGACTTCACTGAGACCTATGCCCCCTTTGGGAAGTATGGCACTAGTAGAGCACTGTTGGGTGTAGCTACACATGAAGACTTGGAGATCCACTAAATGGATGTGAAGAACGCCTTCCTCAATGGCCCACTGGAGGAGGAACTCTATGTCAAGCAACCTGAAGGGTTTGATGATGGTACAGATCGTGTGTGGCTACTTCTGAAGGCTCTCTATGGGCTCAACCAAGACCCACGCTGTTGGGACAAATAGATTTGGCGTACGCTCAAATCTGGAGGGTTCATTCAAAGTCTGAGCGACCCTTCTCTCTTCCTGCGCTGGCATAATGGTCTTCCAGTTGCCTTTTTGGTCTATGTGGACAACCTGCTTATCCAATCACCCTCTCTCTCTCTCTCTCTCTCTCTCTCTCTCTCTCTCTCTCTCTCTCTCTCTCTCTCTCTCTCTCTCTCTCTCTCTCACACACACACACACACACACACACATCAAAGAAACAAAGAAGCTTCTCACTACGCATTACAGCATGACAGACCTGGGTGATGCAACGAACTTCTTGGGAATGACTAGTATCAGAGATAGGACTGCTCGCACCCTCACCCTGCACCAAGGACTGTTCATTGGACACCTGACAATACGCTTTCAGCGTCTAGTACAGCATCTTCCATGACAGCACTCACCGATGATCCCTGATGTGTATGCACATCTTCTGGATGCAGACACCACCGACTACGGACCGGGCTGTGACCCCACTCTGTACAGGTAAATCACCGGCAGTCTGTCCTACCTTTCTTCCACCACATGTCTTGACATCTCCTGCGCAGTGAATTTGCTGGCACAGTTCAGTAAACAACCACGGAGCACGCATCTCAAAGCATTGCTGAAGCCGCTGCACTATGTGATGGACACTGCTCAGCTTGGCCTGGTCTTTGAGCCCTCAGCGAGTCCCTTGTTGGATGGGTATTGTGACAGTGACTATGCACGTGATCGTGGGGCACACAGTCGTGGTGGCTATGTGTTTCGTGTGTGGGGAACGGCAGTGTCGTGGCGAAGTGCTAAGCAATCGTGCGTGGATCGCAGTGTGGCTGAAGCTGAGTACATGGCACTGGGTGAAGCAACATGTGAATGTATCTGGTTGACGCGCCTTCTTGAGGAATTGGGGTTGCACACACATGCTGTGGCACTGCATAGCGACAGTTCAGCTGCACGCCGCATTGCCGTGAATGATGGTGTGCTGCATCCTCGCACTAAGCACATCAGTGTGGAGCACCATTTTGTACATGAAGCAGTAGAAGCAGGCGTTGTCCAAGTCTGTCCAATTAGTGGCGATGTCCAGCCGGCTGATTTTCTCACCAAGGCACTCCCATCTACTGCACTATACCTCCAACTTGGGCACTTTGGCTGCATCCCCAACGCACTCACGTCCAATGGGGCATGTATATCCTCTCTGTATATATTTTTTCCTTTGGTGTGGACATGAGTGCGCAACGCATGCTGACCCAGAGAGTGGAGTTGACGCACCTTGAGACGCCGACGTCTTGTCACACCGGATGACCACTGGTACTCATCCGTCCGTCGTCCCTCGTGTGCTTGCCTCCCTCTTGCAGCATTGCCTCTCCACTATTCTCTTTATGCTTGGGTGACATTTGACATAGTCTCGAAAACCTAGATTAGTCCTCAACTTGTTAGAAACATTGTTTGAGATTTGGGGTGCAGACCTAGGTTGGGGCAGTCTGACCCTTTAGCATGACACTCAAGGGCTTTGTCCACGCTCGATTTTGGTGTACCAGCAAGCTTTGCTCGCTGGCCCAACGGGTGGATCTCGCTCCTCGAGATTCACCCACTCGAGGTCTTAGCTGCTCAAGCCCGACAATCAGGTTTTTCAGTACCAAAACCATGGCTGACTTGAAAAACCCAACTGTAACTTGCTCGTTTCTCCACCAAAGCAAGTGAGAATGGCTGCATTAGAATTGTAGTAGCTTTCTCACACGCCAATGTACACAAGCCGGGAATACATAACAGAGTACGATGAGAGATGCATGAGAAAACAACACTTCCCCATGACTCAGAGGCGCAGTGCACATGGACTGGCAGAGAACGCAGAGACCAAGAGGGCAGGGGAAGAGAGAAGGAAAGAGAGAGAAACTCACGGAAGAACACCAACCGCACTCACACCCTTCTTGAACGAGTCACGTTTCAATGCTTTGGTCAAGCATTCAGCCGTCGTGCCTTCTCAATCTACACAATACTGATGTTGTCGTCATGCAACGACGAACGCACATGGTGATACTCAACGTTGATATGCTTTGTGCGACTGTGATGCACACTATCATTGTTTGCAATGGCCATGGCACTCTCATTGTCACAGTGCAGCGTGATAGACAGAACTGACTGACACAACTCGGATAACAGGTGACGTGGCCACACGCTCTCACACGCGCCAGATCCAAGTGCCACATACTCAACTTCAACACTGTTGCATGCAATGCAACCTTGCTTGCCGCTGCGCCAGGACACAGCCGTGCCGCCAACAAGAAAGATCCAGCCAGTGCGACTCTCACCGTCCGGACTACCGGCCCAGTCACTGTTAGTGTAGCCTGCCACCACAACGGACAGCTGCCGACAAAACATGAGGCCTTGCCATGTAGTCCAGATGACATAGCGAAACACTCGGATCGCGGCCTTGAAATGAAGGCAAAGCGACTCTTGAGATAACTGTGCCAGGAGGTTGACGGCGAACGCAATATCTGGATGTGTTGTCGTCGCCAGGAACATCAGTGACCAGATGACATGCAAGTACACACATCGACCGGCTCCTCCACCACGGTTGGGTGAGGGCTCTTCAGCATCACCTGACCATCAGGTGACATGGATAAGGATGCTCTCGACACGAGGGGTAGGTCCTCAGCAAAGCGCCCGGATAGGGTCTAGACGTAGGCAGCCCGATGGACGTGCAGGATGCCCATGGAGCGATCATGCTCAAGCTCCATACCAAGAAAGACTCGTGCTGACCCAAGGTCCTTCATCTGGTAGGCATCATGCACCATGTCCTTGACCCGCTGGATGGCAGCTGCCTCTGGCGACGCGATGAGTAGGTCGTCAACATAGACCAGGACAGTGACAAAGGGCTGGCCTCGCGGACTAATGAACAGTACGGGGTCGGCAATATTGCGGTGGAGGCCGCCGCTCAGAAGCCTGCGACTGATCTCTTGGTTCCAGTAGTGCGGTGACTGCTTCAAGCCATAAAGGGCCTTTCACGGCTTCCGGACCTTGCTAGAGCCATCATCAAAGCCTGAGGCATGCACCATGTAGAGCTCCTCACCCTCCAAAGAACCATGGAGAAAGGTGTTACTCACATCCATCTGATGCAGTTCCCACCCGTGCTGGGCAACCAGGCTAAACAACGCTCGGCTAGTCAAGAAACAACCAACTGAGGCAAAGATCTGGTCATTATTGACCCCGGAGACCTAAGAAAACCCCTTGGCTGTAAGACAGGCCTTGTACTTGTCCAGTGACCCATCTGGCTTCCACTTTCACCGAAGGACCCACTTGGCGTTGACAGCCTTTCGGCCGGGGGGAAGGTCGATAAGCTCGTAGACCTGATGTTGCCCGATCACGTAAATTTCCTCGGTGCATGTAGCCTCCCACTGTGCAGCCTCGGGAGACTCCTGGGCCTCACGTAAGGTGGATGGGTCCGCTAGTTGCTCTGTGGGGCGGATAGTGAGGGCGAGTGCGTCTCGTGCCCCAGGTGGCAAGTGCATGAGAGTGGCCGCAATGGCATGTTAGTGCTCCTGATGGAGCAAGGCATAGCCCAAAGCCAACCCCGGATGCAGGTCAATGATGAATGAAAAAGTGGCCAGGCCAAGCGCCTTGGTGCCAAGGTCCCCACACACGACAGTTGGAGTGGATCTGCCAGGAGGCATGGAGCCTCGTGGGGTGACAGGGGGTCGTGGCACCAAAGGGCACAAGGAGACAGCCTGCGTGCTCAATGTCGGCTTGGGTCAGAGGCTCCCTCCCGGACCACGTGTGTAGCGCATCGACACTGACAGGGCAGCCGGCCCGGTGAAGGTGGCAAACTCGGACGAGGCAGCCGACCCGAAGGAGGTGGCTGACACGGACGGGGCACCCGACCCTAAGGGGCTGGCGGACACAGGTGGGGCAGCTAGCCTTGAGGAGCTAGCAGACAAGGACGGGGAAGCCGGCCCAGAGGGGTTGGCTGACACGGGCGGGCTAGAGGGGCTGGCTGACACGGACGTGGCAGTCGGTCCTGAGGGACAAGCGGACACGGGCGGGGCAGCCGGCCCGGAGGGGCTGGCGGACACGGACAGGGCAGCCAGCCTAGAGGGGCTGGCGACACGGATGGGGCAGCCGACCTGGAGGGGCTGGCAAACACGGACGGGGCAGCCGGCCCGGAGGGGCTCGCGGGCACCGGCAGGGTAGCCGGTCCTGAGGGGCTGGTGGAAACGGACGGAGCTTCAAGCCCGGATGGACTGGCGGACACGGACGGGGCAGCCGACCCGGAGGGGCTGGCGGACACGACTGAATGAAGGAAGGATCCACCACTCCGCCACGCGACAAGAGGAATACAAACACGCCGGAGCGAACGAGATCACGGGGAAATAGGTCCTCAAAGAAGATGGCGTCTCGTGACTCGACTATGCATTGCCGGGAAGGATCCCAGAAGCGCCATGCCTTTGACTGAAGCGAGATGCTGAGGAAGGTGTAGGGTTATCCGCAAGGTTCGATCTTGTTGTCCCGGTGTGGGGCAGGCAACCACACAATGGCCACACAACCCCAGACACAAGCCGGGCGAAGATCGGCGCTCTCGCCGCACAAGTGCTGGTATGATGTAGAATGGCCGGAAAGGGGTCCGTGAGGAATCTGGTTCTAGACCCATGTCATGTAGGTCATGGCCTCGAAGTAGAAGTCATCGGAGAGACCAGACTCGACCCGCGTGGTGCAGATGGCGTCAGCCATGGTGCGGTTCCACCGTTTGGAGACACCGTTCTAGGCTGGCGTGTACGGCGCCGACGTCTTGTGATGGACGCATAGGGATGGGAGGAAGAGTGTGGCCCCCTCCATAAACTCGCCACCGCGATCAGATCGGAAGTGGCGGAGAGGGTGACCACACTCGCGCTCATCACGGACCAGCCAGTCCCTAATGGTGGAGGCGACATCGCTCTTCTATTGAAGACAGAAGATCTAGCGGTAGCAGGAGTAGTCTTCGGTGAAGGTCAGGACGTTGCGTCCATGCTCCCTGATGGACACTGTCGGAAGGGGACCAATGACATCAGAATGGACCAATTCCAAGGGTCCAGATGCACGAGAGACTGACAGGGGGTAAGTAGACCGGTGCATTTTCCCCTGAGCACAGTCAATGCACTCAATGGGACACAGCAAAGGAAACGAGTCTGGATCAAAACCCTTGGTTGGCTGCGTGCAAAGCATGCTTTCAATGGCAGCAGATTAGACGTGGCAAAGGCGATGGTGCCAGAGACGTGTGTGCTGCGGAGAGAGTAAACTGGTGACAAACACATGGCCAGTGTCGGCAGGTGGCGAGGAGATGGAGGAAGGTGCAAACAAGCGCGGCACATGCCACAAGTTACCACGGGCGGTGGCATGTAGGACGACACAACCAAACGGACGCAACAACACAGTGTCGACACCACCGGAGTGTAGGACGTCCATGCTCATGCGGTCAAGTGTGGTGACAAACAGAAGACTAAGCTCAAGACCAGGGACGAAGAGGACATCGTTCACAAAGACATCGCCAGTAGGACCACAGAAATGAATGACACCGACGCCACGAACGGGTAAGACCTGACACGAACCCGTCCGAACTCCAGTGACATCGGTGACGGGGCCAAGGACACAGAAGGCCCCGCATGAGGACATCATGTGATGGGTGGCCCAAGAGTCGATGATCAAGGTCTCAGACGCATCCAGGACAGGTGTCGCCAGATCAGGAGCAGTCACGTGGTAGTGAGCAAGGGACGCAGATGCTGTGGATGGGGGTGCAAACCGGCACTGCCAGTCATCCAACCAGGTGAAATCATCGCAAAACAAAACAGGTGGGGAGGACATGACAGAGGACAAGGTGGACCAAGGTACAGGGCATGGCCGTAGCACAGACTCTGTCATACAGGGCAGTGCAAGAGAATCAGCCACAATGTAACTCGCACTTCACTTGGGAGGAGGGCGAAGAAGGTCGAGCTAGAGTGCGATGAACTTCTCCAACTAACGCTCGTGAGCAGAGGGTCCGACGGAGTACACCGACTGCGGCGTGATGGCACGGGAGTCCAAGAGGGAGGAAGGTGCAGTGACGGAGGAGCGGGCGTAGACGGTTGCTGATGAAAGTGCGGTAGAGCTGTCACGGGTGGCGCGGATGTAGTAGGAGCAACGGCAGTCACTGTAGCGGTGGCAAAAAGACGCTCGCACTGGCGACACATGATGGTGATGACGTACGCCTCGTATGTTGGGAGTGGAGATGTGTACCACTCGTGGCCTGACTGACCACAGTTATGGCAGACAAGGCTGCCACCGCCGGATCCACTAGACTGCTACTGTAGGTCCTTGCCCTTCTTGCCCTTGTGCTTCTCCTCACCAAACGAGGAGGCACCTCCAGAGGACGCTGTTGCTATGGGGGCAGCAACAGCCACTGAGGTGATGGCAGGAGATGCAAGGGACTCCGTGCTCTCGATATGTGACTCTAGACAAGCCTCCTTGATAGGGAGGAAGAGCTCGTATGCCCAGGGCATGAGGGTACCCTGGACGGCCATCACGTCGAGAACCTCCAAGGAGTAGTGAATGAAGATATCGGAGAAAACGTCAGTGGCTCCATGCTTGATGGTCAAAAGCATGGAGAGAGGGGATGGTGCAGCATCTCGGAGGCAGCGTAAGATTTCCTCTATGTGCAACCAGTAGGAGGTGACCATCTCGGTCTCCCCCATGCGTAGGGAGTTGAACTCCCGGAGCAAGCGACTGGTCTCGGCCTCGCCGGAGAGGCGATGAGGGTGCATGAGTATGTGCCATGCAGCTACGGGGTCAAGGAGGCTGGCAATGGTGAAGTTGTCAAGGAAGGGCTTAAGGGCAAGACGTGCAACTGGAGGGGCAACCGGGACGAGGGCACGCATGGCGCGACTAGCGTCATATACCTGGTCGACCTGAGTGGCGTCCAAGGATAGGACGTAGTATGGCCAGAGGCCCTCACCCTGTGCCCAGATCCGGAAGCTGAGCTCCCAGCTCCATAACTACTCCCTAGACTCAAGCGGTGGCTGTGGGTTTCGAAGTCCTTTGGCCTATGGTCGGCACCCAGAGTGTGGCCTAGGACTGTGGTTACCGTTTGCGGTTGGCGCTAGGTGTATTATTGTGCCAGGTACTGCATGGCATAAGATATCCCGGGGCTCGCATACCTAGGTGGAGCAAAGGGTGCTTGTAGATGCTACTGTTGTAGTTACTGATGCTGTTGTTGATACTGCTGCTTCAGCTGTTGTTGTGATAGATGTGTTGGCGGTTGTAGTGCCGCTAGTTGTTGTGTCAGCGTTTTGAGTTTCTGGCGCAAGGTGGCAAGCAAATCTGTCGAGCCAGCATGATCGACAACAGAGCCTATGGGGTGTTGGTGCTACTGCGTCTGATGCAGCTGCTACAACGACGGATTTTGCTATAGTTGTTGCTGCTGCTGCTGTTACTACAGTTACTATTGCGGCATCTTCTGTTGCTGCTGCTACGGCTGCTGCTATTCCTGCTACGGTTGTAGTGGCGGTGGCTGGTGTAGCTGCTGCTACTGCTGCTACTATTGCGGTGGCTACTACTGTAAGTACTACTGCTGCTATTGCTCCTATTGCTGTTGTTGCAACAGTGGCGGCAATTGCTACTACTGCTACCGTTCCAGCTGCTGCTCCTACTGCTGCTACTACTTCTGTTCTGTTGTTGTAGCTACTATTGCTACTACTACTGGTGTTGTTGCAGTTCCTATTGCTTCTGCTGAGCACTACTGTTGATGCGAGCTACTATTGCTGGCTGCTGCTTGTGCTGCTCGCTACTGCGAGCTGCTATTGCTACGATCTGCCACGAACTGCTGCTACTACGCGTAACTACCGCTAGCTACTGTTGCCACTGCTCGCTCCTACTGCAAGCTATCACTGCAAGCTGCTGCTGCCATTCTCTACACCATGTCGATGTCGCCACGTGCGTCGTCGCCAGCAGGTGCCTGACGTGGGTTGCCGCTCACCTCCTTGTGTTACACGTGGGGTTCAATGTTGTCGGAAAAATCAGGCAGCATTTCCCTTGACCTTTTGGCCATGGGGAAAAATAAGACGCCACCACCAGTTGGGTCAATGCTGTCAAGAAAAATCCGGCGGCATTTTCCCTCAACTAGCCAGTATGGGGGTCTGGCGGCGTAGTCAGGAACCTGTACGCCAATTGTCTGTTGCTTTACTGCGCTCTTGCTCTGATACCAAGCTAGAAACTGTTCTAATGCGCAGGTTGGGACAGCTGCGTTGTCGATGCAGCCTTCCATGCTCGTTGCTTAGTCTGTTTCTCCCTCAGTCTTCCGCTCTAGAGTCTAAGTCTGAGTGCTCTGGGTTTGTTACTCAGAGACGTGCGCGCCAGTGTTAGCACCAGATTGCAGCTCAAAACTGAAAATGAGACAGAATGGGAGACCCTTCCAAGAACTAGCCTCCCCCAGCTCTGTAGAACTTGTCACTCAGTTCACCAGGCAATCAGAAAATAGCTCTACTTTCAGGCAGGCAGGTTTTCTCGGTGAGCCCTGCCAAACGGCCGATAGCCCAAAACCAGGGCATCGTCCATATTGTCTTAAAACTGAACCATACCATAATACGCACGCTACAAACGCAGCCGTGTAGTCAGAATCAGCTAGAAAATAGTTGTCAAGAGTTATAGCCACCTAAACCTTGGTTTCCTCTACTCTCGTCCCGGGAACAAACAATGCCTGAAACTCATGCAACTTGGACCCTATGCATGATACAGTGCTCCGAATGCAATAGTCCAGTCAAATACAGCACTGGACGCGTGTAAACATCAAAAGCAGTGATAGAGACTGCCGACGAAATGACTGAGCTGGAAACTAATCTAAAGTGCAGGTTCGGGCAGTTGCGTTGCTGATGCAGGGTGCGGGCTCCCACGCTTGTTTCTTACTCAGCTGCCTCCTCAGTCTGCCGCACTAGAGTCTAAGTTTGAGTGCTCTGGATTTGTTACTCAGAGATGGGAGCGAGAGTGTTAGCGCCAGAAAGCAGCTGAAAACTGGAAGTGACTCATTCAGAAACAAGAATTTGCAACAATGGAAGACCCGTCCAAAATCTAGCTCTCCCTGAACTTTGTAGAGCTTATTACTCAGTTTCTAAGCCAATCAGAAAATAGACCTATTTTCTGGCAGGCAGGTTTTTTCGGTGAGCCCTGCCAGACGACAGACAGCCCAAACCCGGGCATCGTCCGTTTTGCCTGAAAACTGGACCATACCATAACACGCACGCTGCAAACGTAGTCGTGCGGTCAGAATCAACTAGAAAAACATCAAGGAGGAGTTATGGCTACCTAAACCTAGGCAACATCTACGCTAGTCCCCGGTGCCAACAGTGCCAGAAAGCCATGAAACTTGGATCCTAGGCATGACATAGCGCTGCAAACACAACAGTGCAGTCAAGCACAGCGCTGGACATGTGTAGGAAGCATATGCTGTGACAGTGCCTGTTGGCGACACGACTGCCAAGGAGGTCTGCAGATGGAGCTAAGCACAAGGAGGGAGGAGGCTCCAGCAAACTGCGTGTAGACCTTAACGTGCGTCGGCTCCACCGGAAGACACTCCATCAGCGTCACGTCTCGCTGTCAGTCATCTGCACGCTGATGTACACAAGCCGGGAGGACACAACAGAGTACAAGTGAGAGATGTGGGATAGAAACCAACACTTCTCCATGACTCACAGGCACAGTGCACATGGATGGGCTGAGAGCACGGAGACCAAGAGGACACGGAGAGGGAGAATCTTGCGGATGCACACCAACTGCACTCACAGTCTTCTTGAACGAGTCACGCTTCAGCGCCTTGGTAAAAAAACAGCCAGCTCCTGTGCTATCTCAACCCACACACAGCTGATGCTACCGTCATGCAACAACAAATGCATATAGTGATACTCGACATTGATGTGGTTTGTGCGAGTGTGGTGTACGCCGTCATTGTCAGCAATGGCCATGGCACTTTCATTGTCACAATGCAACGTAATGGATAGGATGGACTGATGCAACTCACACAACACGCAGTGCAGCCACCCACTCTCACAAGCGCCAGAACCAAGGGCCACATACTCAGCCTTAGCATTGTTACGCACAATACAACCTTGCTTGCCGTTGTACCAGGACACAGCCGTTCTGCTAACAAGGAAGATCCAGCCCGTACGACTCTTTTCGTCCGGACCGTTGGCCTAGTCACTATCGGTTAATCCCGTCGCCACAACAGATAGCTGTCAATGGAACATGAGGCCTCGCAATGGGGTAGAAATGACATAGTGCAGTACTCGGATCACGGCCTCAAAGTGGAGGTGACGCGGCTCCTGAGAGAATTGTGTGAGGAGGTTGACAGCGAACGCAATGTATGAACAAGCCGTCCTCGCCAGGAACATCAGTGACCCCATGACGCACAGATGTGTGGTCATGTGTATTGGCTCCCCCACCATGGTTGTATCAGAGCTCTTGAGCATCGCATGACCGTTGGGCGACATGGGTGAGGATGCTCTCAGCACGAGGGACAGGTCCTCAGCAAAGCACCCGGACAAGGTCTGGAAGTAGGCGGCTTGATGAACATGTAGGATGCCCACGGAGTGATCATGCTCAAGCTCCATGCCCAGAAAGACTCGTCCTGGCCCAAGGTCCTTCATGTGGTAGGCAGCATGTAGCAAGTCCTTGACCCGCTGGATGGCAACTGCATCCGGCGATGCGATGAGCTGGTCGTCAACATAGACCAGAACAGCGACACGGGTCTGACCTCGCGGACTGGTGAACAGCGCGAGGTAAGCAAAGTTGCGAATGAGGTCGCTGCTGAGAAGCGTACAGACGAGCTCTTGACCCCCACACACATCCCGTTTTCACGAGATTTGATCGTCGCCTGACCTCCACCCCAGCGACTTCTCTCTTCCCGGTGTCTTCCCCATCCCTCGTCCTTCTCAGCCTGTGGTTGCTCTCCCTACAGAATGGCAACCCAATGACTTTGAGACACCGACCCCATAGCATGTCAGCGAGGACGGCTTTGACTGCTAGGATATCCTTTTCCAGGTTTTGGCCACTTCAAAGGGAGTATGGCCCTACTACCACAATCCGTATCAGACTACGGACCAAGCACAGGTGCTGACAGCAGCTAGGGCGATGCGCGGACTTCTTTACGCCATGTCGCGTGAGACCGTCGTCGACTTCCGCTCGTTCCTTGGCAAGGCCGGCACAGGCACCGGCGTTGATCAACGCGGGGGGTGGGACCAGGAATTATCCCTACTTGCTACAGAGATGCACGCCACCCGCACCGGTCACATTCCTTCCTTTCACTCCCTTTGTCAAGGGCATGTAGAGCCTGCAACCGACTACTGGTGACGCGCCATGCGCATCTACACGCGCCTTGGGACCTCCGGAGGTACACAGTTGTGGGCGCTCCACACGATCATGCTCGAAGTTCACTTTGAGCACACAAACATCTTCACGAGGTACAGCGACGCCGTGTTCGAGCCTTTTTCGGCCTCACTACAGCTTCTTCCCTGGGCGCACCAGCTCTTCCTCTAGGTGACTTCCGCCCGTGAGGCAGCCGTGTCTCATCAGGAGACTTCCCTTGCAGCAACAATTATTGCATCACCACCGACGCCCCTCCTGCAGTCTCCGTATCCATCCTCAGCCACGTCCTCCTCTTCCCCTTCTACCCTGATTACACGGACTCAAACACAGGGTGTTGCAGCAGTAGCACAAGGGAAGAAGGGGTGACAGAGGCGCGGCTTGGGCCAATAGCAGTCATAGCAGCAGCCGTCATTAGGTAGAAGCAATGGACTCTCTGTTCACTGCTACAATTGTGGAGGTGCTCATCGCTACACCGAGTACCAGCAACCGCTTGACTGGGTGCGGATTACTCGCAGGCTTCAAGCTGCGCACGCACTATGGTCTAGGTCGAGCAGTACATCCTCCGGGTGTGCGGCGACCACGACCGCAGCACTTCCCGCTTCACCACCGGCGAGCAGTGGTGACCCAGACCCACGTGACTGTACCATCGCTGATCTCCAACACCTTCTAGCGCTTCGCTTTCAGGGAGGTGTGAGTGTATTCTCACAGCCGGGTGGTTCACAGACTACCTTTCTGTCTATTCTTGTGACTCGGGATGACTCGTGTGGGGGGCACAGTTGGCATGTGATGACGATGGACCCGACTGTATCGATTGGATTCATGAGTCTCACTTTTGTGCCCTTTGTCGTTCCTCCCGACATGCTGCCCAGCGTCCATCTGAGGTTGAGTTTTCCACTGCCCGTTGTATAGTGACGTCCTCCAGTCATGATTCCGGTGGCACTTGGATCATGGATTCCGGTACCACTCATCACATGACATGTCGTCATAGTGCCTTCGTCGTTCTCGGCCCTGTTGCGTCTGTTCGTTCAATTCGCACAGGCTCTGGTCAGTCCTTGTCAGTCCAAAGTGTTGGAGTCGTGTGTTTTGATGGTCCGTCGGGCCCCCTGTATCTTTCCGAGGTGTTGTTTGTGCCTAACATTGAGCTCAGTTTACTTTCTGTCCGTGCCTGTACACTGATGGGACTCTGTGGAGCACACTGCATACTCCGTGACTATGACTATTATTGACACTCGTAGTGTTGTTCTTCGTTCCTCAGTTGTGTATGACCTATATCATGTCTCTCGAACTTCTGCTCCTTGCTCCCCCTTCCCTTTAGCTCATGTTTTTTTTCACTAGCGTTCTATCTCCTCAGCACCAGTAGTTGCTTCATCGTCGTCTATATCATGTAGGCTTTGACACTGTATTGAAGCTCATTTGTACACAGCCCGCCATCGGTCTTCAAGTGGATTCTTCCGAGAAGCCACCCAAGACCCACCGTCTCTTCTGCGCTCACAGTAAGATGCATCGTTGCACCTACCCTGACTCCCATTCTCGCGCACTTCACCCTCTCAAGTTAGTCCATTCGGACCTTCTTGGTCCTCTTCCTGTCGAGTATTTGTATGATTTGGGTCGATACGTCCTGACCTTGACTGACGACTTCACCTAGATGCGGTGGGTCTATAGCCTGCACCAGAAGAGCAAAGTCCCTCTCGCGGTTCGCCTCTGGCTAGTAATGGCTGAGCGTCAGTCCCACCACACGCTACATACCTTCTGCTTGGATCGCGGCGGCGAGTTTCTTGGCAAGATGAACAGCTTCTTCGCCGAGCACAAGATTTTTCACCAGGTCTCCGCTCGTACTCTCCTTACTGGAATGGTGTTTCTGAGCGTTGGAACCGCACCATGGAGGATGCGGTTCGCGCTATGCGGTCTGAGTGCGGTCTCCCGGATTCCTTCTCCTTTGAAGGATTTGCCTACATGACTTAGGTCTGGAACCGCCACCCGCACGGTCCCCTTCCGGACCACATCACACCGTATGAGCTCTAGTTCGGCCACCATGCTGACCTTTGCCTCGCTTGCGTCTCGGGATCATTGGCTTCTGTGTGGTACACCGAGGACCAGCAGGGGTCCAAGGTCACACCGTGGGGTCGTTTGTGTGCCTTCGAAGGCATCTCCCCGCCATCAAAGGCCTGGCGCTTTTGGGACCCTGCTTTCCATGGCATTGTTGAGTCATGCGACATGCTGTTCACATGAGTAACCTGGGCCCGAAAGGTGTACCTCAGGATCCTGAGGTGCGTACCTCATGAGCCTGAGGTGCGCCCTCGAGCAGGCAGGGTCCCAAAAGCGACAGGCCTTCGACCGTGGTGAGATGCCTACGAAAGAACACAAGCGACCCCGGGGTGTGACCTTGGACCCCTGCTCGTCCTCGGTGTGCCACACAGAAGCCAAGGATCCCCAGATGCAACCGAGGCGCAGGTTAGCATGGTGGCCAAACGAGAGCTTGCGTAAGACCAGAAGGCGATGATGAGAAGGCAGAGAGATCTGGATTTGCTTGGACAAACAATGTCGAGTTTCCAGAGGCTACATCAAGCCGGCCCACGGAAAAAATGCAGGGGTTCTGGAACACTAAGTAACAGCTTTCCGGCTAGAAGAGTTGTCCGACAAGCGCCAGGGAGGTAAGCCGAGACTGCTTCTCCACAGAAACAATCAGCAGTCAACCACGGCACTGGCTAACAGGCTAAGCCATTACCAGGGTTCAGTGGTCTCTTGACCTTACAACGGCAAAGAGGGCAAAACAACTCAGGAGAGAATAATGGGGAAAACATGGTGGGGAGAAAAAACAGACAGGGCACCGAAACAAAAAGATAAAGGTAAACAGGGGGGAAACTGGGAAGGGGAAAGTGGGGCAAGGCGGGTGGGGCGGGGCGGCCGGGGGGGTGGGGGATTGGGGAACAGAAGAAAGGAGGAAAGGAGGCATTGAGGGAGGGAAGGAATGAGAGGAGGGAGGGAGGGAGAGAGGGAGGGAAGGAGGGAGAAAGGGAGGGAGGTAGCTAGGTTCCTGCAGGTGCGATGCGATGTTGTGACGCGTGAGAAATCCAACGTTCATGATCTCGAGGATGCGTGACGGAATGGCCTTCTCCACACCCAACTGCTCCACCGCAGCCACAAAGTATCGGTGCAGGTACGAAGTCCAGTCCACTTGCAGAAAAACCATGCAAGCAGGCACGACGGAACTAAATCAGACGTTTTACATGTTTAAGAGCCAGTGCAGTTTTGACGGGTTGCGGGAAGGCAAGCTGTAGACTTCATTTTCAGCTGGAGAAGGAGCAGGCGTAAGAGCATAAGCTGGTGGTGGGGAAGTAGCTGGGAGACTTCAAGCAGTGAAGTCCATTCAAGCAAGTAGACTAGACAAGACCATACAAAGGGTAGCAAGCAGGGCGATGCATTTGCTTGAGGTTTACACACCTTGACCTTGCGCTTTGCGGGCTCTGCGTTTGACGCCACACTGTCAGGGCTAGTGGTGGCGCTCTTGCCGCCACTGCTCTTCGTTGGGCTGACGTCCGCGTCGACCCTGCGATGGCCGCCACTCCTGCTACTACTGCTGCTGGCACCGTCCAATGCGAGTGGCTAAGAGTCAGTCTGTTTCAGATGGTGCTGCTACTGGAGCTACTCTTGCTGCTACTACTGCTGCTCATGCAGCTACCGGTGCTGCTGCTCTTGTTGCTACTTCTCCTACTGCTGGTGATCCTGGATGTGATCATCGTTGTCGCAGCTTCCAGCATTGGCTTCAGAGGTGTCATGTTTTCACTCCGACAGAGTCTCCGCCGGATGCTCATCGCCTGCCAAGTACTGCAACTGCTGCTTCTGTTGCTGTTGAAGCAGCTGCTGCTGCTGCTGCTGAAGCAGAATGCGTTGGTTCCGTCTCTGCTGCTACATGATTTGCTAGTGTTGCTTTGGCATTTGTGGCTCTTGCTGCTGCCCGCTCACACTAGCACTTACTACTTAAGCGGTAGGAGAATATGAGGGAGGCGGTGCTGTAGTAGTTGCTACCGTGCCGGATGGCGCTAAAAGGGCGGCAGTAGGTGGTTCAGCAGCAGAAAATGGGGGTTCTATTGTGCCAGATACGTCAGTAATAAAAGGGGCCAGACGGACCATCAAAGTACACAACCCCAACACCCTGGACTGGTAAGGACTGACCAGAGCCTATGCGAACAGAGCGAACAGACGCCACAGGACCGAGGACAACAAAGTCACTACGACGACATGTCATGTGGTGAATGGCACCTGAATCGATGATCCAAGTGCCACCCGAATCACGACTGGAGGACGTCACGGTACAGAGGGCAATGGAACACTCAGCTGCACACGGGCGCTCGGCAACAGAGGGGGGAGAACGACGAAGGGCGCACAGGTGAGACTCAAAAATCCAATCTGTACTGTTCGGCCCATCATCATCACATGCCAGCTATGCTCCCCCACACGAGTCACCACGAGAGACGAGAACAGACAAAAAAAATCTGTCTATGAACCACTCCGCTGACGACACACTCGCGCCTCCCTGAGAGCGAAAAGCCAGGAGCCGACAGAGCTCAGCGATGGTGCGGTCACGGGGGTCCGGGTCTCTGCCGCTCGCCTGCGGGGAAGCGGGAACAGCTGCGGTCGTGGTCACGGCGCGACCAGAGGCTGTGCTGCTCAACGTAGACCATTGTGCGTGTGGAGCCTGAAGACCGCGAATGATCTGTGCCCAGTCGAGCGGCTACTGGCACTCGGTGTAGCGGTGAGCGCCTCCACAGTTGTAGCAGTGAACAGTGGGTCCA
The DNA here is from genome assembly GCA_023375785.1 of Penium margaritaceum. Taxonomy (NCBI): domain Eukaryota; kingdom Viridiplantae; phylum Streptophyta; class Zygnematophyceae; order Desmidiales; family Peniaceae; genus Penium; species Penium margaritaceum. The sequence goes on from SZWC01010801.1 coordinate 73,822, forward strand.
ATGCTATCGCCTGATGCCTGCTTCTGCTGTGAATACTGTTGGGCTGAGCCACGCTTCTTTTTGCTCTTCTTTCCCTCTGCTGTTGTTGCCACACCGTGCGTCTAAGTCGGAGTAGCTGGGGTGGAAGGGGAAAAGGAGGGCGTGCCAGCAGATGGAGAAGTGAACTGCGAGAGAGGCCTCGGTGGCGCGATGACCGGTGCAGCAAGTAAACTCTCCTGGTGGGCGACGGCTGCCTCACGAGCGGATGCCACCTGGAGGAAAAGCTGATGCGTCCAAGGGAGAAGCTAAAGGGAGGTGGAGAAGGGCTTGAGTGTGGCGTCGCTGTACCTCGTGAAGATGTCGGCGTGCTTAAGCGCACACAACTGTGTCCCTCCTACAGTCCTAAGGCGCGTGTACATGCGCATGGTGCGCCGCAAATAAGCGGTTGTGGGCTCGGCAGGTCCCTGACAAAGGGAGTGGAAAGCGCGAATGTGAGCCGCACGGGTGGTGTTCGTCTCAATAGCAAGCAAGGACAATGCCTCCTCCCAGCCCCGACGTGGGTCAGCACCCGTGCCTGTGTCGGCCTCTCCGAGGAAGGGGCGAAAGTCCACGACACTCTTGCGAGGCATGGCGTAAAGGAGTCCGCACATCGCCCGAGCCGCTGTTAGCACCTGAGCACGGTCCGTAACCTAGTATTGACTGTGGTAGTATGGCCAAACCCCCTCTGAAGTGACCCAGACCTAGAAGAGGGTCTCCCTGTAGTCAAAGCCTTTCTCGCTGACATATTGTGGGGGCGGTGTCTCGAATTCCTTAGGTTGCCACTCTGTAGAAAGAGCAACCAGATGATGGGAAAGACGAGGGAAGGGGAAGACATCGGGACGAGGAAATTCGCCGAGGTAGGTCTCAGGAAAAGATCGGATCTCCGGGAACAGGGAACTGGAACTCATCTACAACTGGCAAAGACGCTCCTGGAGTACGCGAATCTCCCTCTCAGGAGTGTCATCGTCCATTCCCGGCATATCAAGGTCCTCCTCCGAAGGATCAAGAAGTGGCGGGTCCTGTCCTGCCGCTCTCCTCTATGTAGATGCTAACTGCTGTGCACAAGGTGTGACACTGGCGACTCCCCCGGAGGTGTGCTGTGGGGCCGAGGACTGATTCCAACGAAGATCAGTGAGCGTGCGGATGGCGTCGATCTGCTGCTTTTGTAGGTGACGTATCTCATCCTGCTGACTCCGCAGGTCCGCAATGGCCTGCGAGAGTTGGCTCATGATCCCGGAGGAGGAGGAAGAAGGATCTAGTGGTCCTTTGCCCTTGTCACTGGTCGGAGCCATGTCAGCGCTCAATATGGGCCAAAAGTAAAAAATGCTCCGAACAAGAAACCAACAGCGTTTATCGACGAGTTGAAACGTTCAGAAAAATTGACGCTTTGACCCCAAAATTACTGATGTCAGCACAGCCGATGATGACGTCAGCGTTTCTTACCCTAGCGAAAAAACGCTAGCTTTTTTTTTCTAGCGTAGTTTAGGCCAGCAATTTTTTTGGAAGGTCACGCGAACTCCGTGTGACTGGTGGGGGTGACCTCGTCACCCTTTGCTCGCGGCTGCGCAAGGACTACGTAGTTTCTGTGCAGCAGAAACTACGCAGCAGCTGCAATGCTGCTACTCTACTGCTGCAATGCTGCTGCTCCGCTACTGCTGCTTCTTTGCTGCTGCTCTACAGTCGCTACAGCAATTGCAATGCTACTGCTATGCTGCTGCTCCTTCCGCTGCTGCTGCTGCGCTGTTATTGCTGCTCGCGACTGCTGATGCCGTCGCTGTTGCGAGCTGCTGCTGCCGCTACGCACTGTCAATACTCGCAGCCGCCGCCTCAAGCTGCTACTGCGAGCTACTACTCCTTTTTTGGGTTACATAGTAACCCTTTGTTTTCTTACTTTTGTGTGTTTGTGCCGCAAGAAAATCGTGATCGGTGGATTGGTCATTTCTCTGACATATCCACCAATCAGGGTGCAAGAATTTGTAGGACTGTATGCCCCCCCACGTCCGCGGACGCACAGCTTAGGTCGACCCAGTACAAAAAAATCATGGACATCGACCTGGATGTCCGGAAAGACCCCGGATAGTAAGGAATGACCAGTCCGACGACAGAGCAACAGGGTATGGACTGAACGTTGGGTTGGGTCCAACCTTGGCCTCGCCCTGTCCTCTTTCACGGAACTGTTCGTCATGACAATCTCTTGTGACTCGTGAACCCGGCTTCAAACAGGGTCAAATGCAATTGAAAGAAAAGAAATTCAACCACCGTCGTAGAAAATGGTAAATATATTATATTCTGCCTATAATTACATCATATTCATTTTCATAACATAATGAAACATTCAAAACTCATCCAGCTTTGTCATATGTATATCTTTTGTGAAGTTCATCACAAATATGTGAAACTAGAATGTTCACGATAGAAAAGCAAATTCATCTCATTAAAATAGATTCATCGTGAGACAAAACAAAATTCATGAAAGAAAAAAAAGAGAAGAAATGCCTTTTGAGGATCTTCTTCAATATGTTGGTGAATTGTTATACATAAAGCTGTATCGGCAAGCGCATTTATTCAAAAAAAAAAAATTAGCTTTCACATCCACACAAGCTGGAATAAATCCAGCATAGCTACAGCTGATTTAGGAAACGTTTGCCCAAACCATACACAAAGTTTAAGAGCACGCATGGACAAAAAAACAAAAAAATAGTTTGAACGAATGCGGGTGACAGTTTGGCAATCCATTTACAACTAGATTTTGATTCCACGGACGAGGTAAAGTCTCATGGCAAACCTTCCAGAATGTGGTCCGAATTGCGGAAAATTATTTAGCCTCTTAAGAGATGCTAATGTGCATACTTTTGCTTGGTTACTATGTAACCCTATGCACACTTTGCGTGCAACACCTACCTCTTGCTTTTTTTTTGTGTACAGGCTGGCAGCCAGACACGGCTGCTGCTGCCACCCAGTGGTGCTGCTGCTGCTGCTGCTGCTGCTGCTGCTGCTGGAGCTAGTAAATGCCACAGCTCACCCGATGTGGTGGTGGGAACTGAGTGATGATGTCGTTGAAAACGGCTGCAATGACTCCCAGGATACGGCGCCGGTGGTGACTCTGACTGTTGCTGCCGGTGCTGCGTCTCTGCGGCGCAGCTCAGCGAGAGGGGTCTCGCTCCTCTGATGCCATGAGAAAATTCTTGTAAGCTTCCTACCGATATTGCCGCTGACTAGGCGTCAGTGCCTGGTCAAACAGTGACGACATTCACAAGTCGTACACACAACGGCAAGGGTCTGGCTAGGGGAAACAAGGCGAAGTGTCAGAATGCTTCAATAGAATTTGCAAAGAGAAATGACAAATGGCAGGTCCATGGCATAAGTACCTGCCGCGGGGCACGGCGGGTGTCGCACGCGGCAGTGCAAGGTCTGTCCTAAAACGGCCCAAAACCACTGTTTTGGCCGTAACTCTGCATAGACAAGTCAGAACGCTACATCGTCTGAACCTACACGTGCAGGATCTCAAGCCGGACGCTTGGACTGGTCACATGCATGCATCCGGCAACAAACGGTGGACACACAATGCAAAGACATGCAAATCGGGCCCACGGCCAGTCCACCGATAAAATCCTACAAGCTGCATAAAAACCGCAGAAGGTCCCAGACAGCATCCAAGACTTTGGGGCGACCGCCGATCAGCTCCGAGCAGGTAGTCCACCGCCAGAGGACGCCCTTGTGCCACCTGGGTCCGCATCAGGGATCTGCACGAGCATGCACACGGCCGAGTGGTCGCAGTAAACTGTACAGGTCAACAGGAACGTCACAGATCACAACAACCAGAACCTCCTATGTCAGTCACTTGCATCCAGGGTTGATAGCCGTATCATCAGTAGCGTGGTATACCGCGATTTTGTACCACGGAACGGTATGTCTTTACGGTATTGGTACTACCCTTCTATCGTACCACAGTATTGTACAGCGATATTGTACCACGGTACCAACTCGCAAACGAACATTCAATTGCAAGCACACCGCACACCAATACTGAATTACTGGTTGGGCAATCGAGCATTGTGTTTTGCAAGTGGATGAACTTCAACAAGGTCACGCACGTCGAGTGGAAAACTTAAGTTTTCTAAATGTCCATTTTAATGAGATCATTGAGCATTCGTGCCCCTTAAAAGGAGAAGATCAACATCATAATTCGAGATGCTCAAATCAAGGGTATTCCTTTCAGAATCTCCAAGCATGTTTCCTCATCGGCTAGTTGACATCACTACGAGGAGCAAGTCAAAGTCGGAGGTCAAAGTCGAGGTTCATGGGATATGGGTACGAGAAGTTATTCCAAGTTTTACGCATATTGGGTTTTGATATGGTTTCAGCATTCATCAATGTGATGTTTCTTTTCTCTCACGTCTGTTGTGATTTGTGACGTTCCTGTCGACCTGTACAGTTTATTGTGACCACTCGGCCGTGTCCATACCCGTGCAGATCCCTGATGCAGACCCTGGACGCACCGGTGCGTCATCTGGTGGCGGACTACCATCCTGGAGCTGACTGACGACCGTTCCAGAGCTCCTCACGCTACCCGGGACCTCCTGCAATTTTTCTGCAGCACACAGGAGTTTATCGGTGGACTGGCCGTGGGCCCGATTTGCATTTTTTTTGTATTGTATGTCCACTGCTTGATGCCGGGTGCATGCATGTGACCAGTCATAGCGTCCGGCATTTGATTCTGTACGTCTAGGTTCAGACGGCGTAGCGTTCTGATATATCTGCGCAGAGTTACGGACAAATCAGTGGTTTTGGGCCGGTTTTAGGACAGATCTTGTACTGCCATGTGCGACACCCGCCGTGCGCCGCGGCAGGTACTTATGCCATGGACCTGTCATTTGTCAGCAAATGCTATCGAAGCATTTTGACACTTTGCCTTGTCTCTCCTAGCCAGACCCTTGTCGGTGTGTGCACGACTTGTGACTGTCATCACCGTCTGACCAGGCACTGACGCCTAGTCAGCGGCTGTATCGCTAGGAAGCTTCCACGCATCTTCTCATAGTATCAGGGCGGTGATACAGTTTTCACCGAGCTGTGTAGAAGAGACGCAGCAGAGCAGCAGTAGTGAGAGCCATAGCTGTAGCAGATCCACAGGGACCCGTCGACGACAGCAAACCAGCGTCGACGTCGCTCACCATCACCACGTGAGACTGCAGTCGCCAGCAGCATTCAATAGCAGCAGTAGTAGTGCAGCAGAGTAGCAGCACAGCAGCAGCAGCGGCGACAGCAGCGCACAGCGGCAGCACCACAACAGCAGCGTGCGGCGGTAGTAGCATAGCAGTAGCGCAGCACCAGCGGCAACAGCAGCAGCGATGACAACAGTAGCGGCGGCGGTAGCAGCACAGTAGTAGCGCAGCAGCAGCCGCAGCCGCAGTAGCAACGATAGCAGCAGCAGCACAGTAATAGCAGCGGCAGCAGTAGCAACGCAGCAGCAGCAATAGCGACAGCAGTGCGTGGTGGCTACAGTAGCATGCAGCAGCCACAGCGCGCAATAGTAGCAGGAGCGACACACGCATGCTGCCACAGCCGCACGCGCAGCAGCCAGGTGGCCGCTCCACATGCAGCCGCGCAGCTACTGCTGCAGCTGACAATGCAGTACCAGCAGCAGCCAAGCGGAAGCTGCTGATCAGCTTCCGCGTAGCTCCCGCGTGGCTGCTGCAGAGCGGCCGCCAGCTCGCGCAGCAGTCGCGAGGGTTGACAAAACAAGGGAGGGCGAGCTGACATCAGAATTTTACTCGCTGACGTCATCAGGTCTTGCTGACATCAGCACATTTCTGCTGATGTTAGCACTTGCCTTGGTGAAGTTTTTGGTCCGAGGGTCAAAAGTTGCCACCGTCTCAATTTCTTGAGAAATGCTCACGTTTGTGCAATTCAACCACGTTGACGTCTTGGCCCATAATGAGCGGCACCATGGCTCCGTCCGACGAGAAGGGAAAGAGGGTACTAGATCCTTCTTCTTCCTCCTCACGGGTCATGAGACCACGTTCGCAGGCCATTGAGGACTTGCGGAGCCAGCAGGACAAGATGCGTCACTTGTAGCGGGAGCAAACTGACGCCATCCGTACACTTACCAAGCTTCTTCGAGGACATTCCATGCCCCCACGACAGATCCATGAGGGAGTGGCCGGGATCGCACCCTCTATACAACAGTCAGCTCGAGCATCAGAGACACAAGCTGGAGCCGACCCGCCACCTCTTGACCCTTATGATGTGGATCCAGACATGCCATGCATGGAGGGCGACTCCCCGGGGCACGAGATTCGTGTGCTTCAGGATCGTATGCGCCAGATACAGACGAGCTCTCGCTTTCCGGAGATTTGATTGTCGTCTGATCTCCATCCCAACGACTTCCCTCTTCCCGGCGTCTTTCCCTTCCCTCGTCCTTCTCAGCCGGTGGTTTCTCTCCCTACAAAGCGACAACCCAAGGACTTCGAGACGCTACCCCCACGGTACGTCAGCGAGGACGGCTTTGACTGCTGGGAGATCCTCTTTCAGGTCTGGGCAAGTTCAGAGGGAGTGTGGCCCTACTACCACAGTCCGTATCAGACTACGGACCGAGCTCAGGTGCGGACAGCGGCTAGGGCGATGCGCGGAATTCTCTATGCCATGCCGCGCGAGACTGTCGTCGACTTCCGCTCATTCCTTGGTGAGGCGGGCACAGGCACTGGCGCAGATCCACGCGGGGGCTAGGACCTAGCATTGTCCCTACTTACTGCAGAGACGCACGCCACTCACGCCGCGCAAATGTGTACCTTTCACTCCCTTCCCCATGAGCCTGCCAAGCTTGCAGCCGACTACTGGTGACGCGCCATGTGCATTTACACGCGCCTTGGGACCTCAGGAGGCACACAGCTGTGGGCGCTCCGCAAGATCATGCTCGGGGTTTGCCTTGAGCACACAGATTTCTTCACGCATTACAGCGATGTTGTGCTCGAGCCCTTTTCAGCCTCACTACAGCTTCTCCCCTGGGCGCAACAGCTTTTCCTCTAGGTGACTTCCGCCCGTGAGGCGGCCGTGGCCCATCAAGAGACCTCCATTGTTGCAGCAGTCGTTGCATCACCACCGACGCCCCTCCTGCAGAAATCTTCTCCATCCTCTGTCTTGTCCTCCTCCTCCCCTTTTGCCCCGATTACACCGACTCAGACACAAGGTGTCGCGGTAGTAGCACAGAGGAAGAAGGGGCGACGAAGGCGTGGCTCGGGCCAACAGCAGCTGTCATCGGGCAGTAGCAGTGGACGTTCTGTTCACTACTACAACTGTGGAGGCGCCCATCCCTAAACCGAGTGCCAGTTGCCGCTCGACTGGGCGCGGATTACTCGTGGGCTCCAGGCTATGCACGCACTAAGGTCTAGGTCCAGTAGCACATCCTCCGGGCACGCGGCGCCCACGACCACAGCAGTTGTCGCTTCACCACTGGCGACCAGAGGCGATCCAGACCCACGTGACCGCACCATCGCCAAGCTCCGACACCTTTTGGCGCTTCGCTTTCAGGGAGGTGCGAGTGTGTTGTCACAGCCGGGTGGTTCACAGATTGTCTGTTTGTCTGTTTTTCTAACTCAAGATGACTCGTGTGGGGGGGCACAGTCAGCATGTGATGACAATGGGCCTGACTGTACAGACTGGATTCATGAGTCTCACCTTTGTGCCCTTCGCCGTTCCTCCCCACCTGCTGCCTAGCGTCCATCTGAGGCCGAGTGTTCCATTGCTCGTTGTACAGTGACATCCTCTAGTTGTGATCCCGGTGGCACTTGGATCATCGACTCCGGTGCTACTCATCACATGACCTCTCATCGCAGTGATTTCGTTGTTCACGGACCCGTTGCATCTGTTCGTTCTGTCCGCACAGGCTATGTTCAGTCCTTCCCAGTCCAGGGTGTTGGGGTTGCCAGTTTTGATGGTCCGCCTGGCCCCCTGTATCTTTCTACGTTGCTATTTATGCCTAACCTTGAGCTCAGCTTGCTTTCTGTACGTGCTTGCACACTGATGGGACTCTTTGTGGAGCACACTGTAAATTCCACGGCTGTGACTGCTCTAGAGACTCGTAGCGTTGTCCTTTGTGCCTCTGTCGTGGATGACCTGTATCGTGTCTCTCGGACTTGTGCTCCTTGCTCCCCCTCCCTTCCCGCTCGTGTTTTTGTCACTGGTGTTCTGTCTCTTAAGCACCAGCGATTGCTTCATCGCCGCCTGTGTCATGTTGGCTCCGACACTGTGTGAAAGCTCATTCAAACATAGCCCGCTCTTGGTCTTGACGTGATTTCTTTCAAGAAGCCGCCAAAGACCGACTGCCTCTTTTGCGCTCAGGGTAGAATGCATCATTGTACCTACCCTAACTCCCGTTCACGCGCACTTCGTCCACTCGAGTTAGTTCATTCAGACCTTCTTGGCCCCCTACCTATCGCGTCTCTGTCCGATCAAGATCGATACGTCATGACCCTGACTGATGACTTCACCCAGATGCGGTGGGTCTACAACTTGCGCCAGAAGAGTGACGCCGCTATCGCAATTCATCTCTGGCTAGTGATGGCTGAGCGTCAGTCTCGCCACACGCTGCACATCTTTCACTCGGATCGCGGCGGCGAGTTCCTTGGTGGGATAGACAGCTTCTTCGCCGAGCACGGGATCTTTCACCAGGTCTTCGCTCCTGCTATTCCTCAGCAGAACAGTGTTTTTGAGCGTTGGAACCGCACCATGGAGGATGCGGTTCATGCTATGTGCTCTGAGTGCGGTCTTCTGGAGTCCTTCGTTTTTTAAGGCTTTGCCTACATGACTTGGGTCTGGAACCGCCTCCCGCACGGTCCTCTTCCAGACCACGTCACACCGTATGAGCACTGGTTCGACCACCATGCTGACTTACGCCTCGCTTGCGTCTGGGGATCCTTGGCTTTTGTGTGGTACACTGAGGACCAGCAAGGGTCCAAGGACTCACCGCAGGGTCGCTTGTGCGCCTTCGTCGGTATTTGCCCACAGTCGAAGGCATGGTGTTTTTGGGACCCTACTCATCGTCGCATTTTTTAGTCCCGCGACGTGCTCTTTTTTTAGTCCCTCACCTACCATGATCTGACTTTGATCACGTCGCTTTCCGTCACACATGTTCCCACGTGTGAGGTTTCTTGACGGATGGGGGAGTCTACGCTTGCGAGCACCGATCGCCAGGCTGATGGGTCCGTTCGAGCTCCCTCCACCTCTCTAGTGCTTGATGACCCAGTGATCATCATTGTCGGTCGAGAGATCTCTCCAGAACCGCCGGCTTCTACCCCTGCCCCTTCACGCCCCACAGGTGTCCATGATCCTGTACCTGTGCGTACTCCTACGACCGTACCTGGGTGCGCCAGCACCCTTGCCTCCGTGCGTGGACCTGACTCACCTGCTCCTACTGTCACACCGAGCCCTGTGTCTCCCACACCCTCATCTCCTTGCACGGCATCACCAGCTTTCTAGCCTCAGTCCTCCCCAGCTGTGATTGTGCCCGTTCCTGAGCCGGAGGTGCACCCCTTGAGCCCGGGTTACTCCCGTGAGACTGGCGGTCCCCTTCGACCATTGGACTCCGGAGCTCAGCGAGTGTCTGGTCATGCGTCTAGGCGCTCTACTCGCAGTATTGTGATTGGTGATCCCAGCACAAAGGCCCTAGGCCTGAGTGTCCGCACTGAGCACGCAGAGGTACATCCAGCGTGTCCCGTAGGACACGACCTCTTCACTTGTGAGTTTCATTTCGCTTGTGATGCAGCAGCCGATCTTGTGGTCATCAGACCTAGCACTGAGGCATGCGCTCTTGCCACGCAGAGCTCTTCCTTGATGGCGCCTGACCCCTTTACACTGAGGGAAGCGCTCTCGTCACAGGATGCTCACGCGTGTAGTGCTTCTTGCGAGGATGAGCTCCGCGCCATCCGAGAGCACGGGGTTGACGAGCTAGTCGACCTTCCACCTGAGAGGAAGGCTATTCAGGTTAAGTGGGTCTTTCACAAGAAGGTGAGGCCGGATGGCTCACTGGAACGCCACAAGGCTCGCTTGGTCATCAAGGGGTACTCTCAGATTGAGGGCATCGATTACACTGACACCTTTGCCCCTGTCGGCCGCATGACCTCAGCTCGAGCTCTGTTCGGTGTAGTGGCTTAGCATGACTGGGAACTGCACTAGATGGATGTGAAAAATGTGTTCCTTCATGGCTCTCTGGATGAGGAGATCTACGTGGCTCAGCCACTCGGCTTTGAGGACGGTGACAAGGTCTGGCACTTGCGCAAGTCCTTGTACGGCCTCAAGCAATCTCCTTGGTGTTGGAACCAGGAGATCACTGGCACCCTGACTCGTGCGGGATATGTAGAGAGCGAGGTAGATCCCTCTCTCTTCATCCGACAGACGCCTGAGCAAGTCACCGCCATCCTGGTCTATGCCGATGACCTTCTCATTGTGTCTCCTTCATTGGAGACCGTGAAGGAGGTCAGGGTTGTCCTCCAGTCTGCCTATAAGATGAAGGACCTTGGTCCTGCAGCGGTTTTTCTTGGCATTGAGATCGTGCGCGATCGCAGACGTCACACTCTACTATTGCATCAGGCCCGATATGCACGTGTTGTGGGGGAGCACTTCAGCGACCTTCTCGGTGTAGTGCCCACGGCTTCCACACCTCTTACGCCTCAGGGGCAGGATGCCCTGAAGGTTGACGATCCCACACAGCTAGGGGAGACAGTGGATGTGACCCTGTACCTCTGTCTCATCGGTTCTCTGATGTACCTGGCCACTACCACCCGTCCTGACATGGCATTTGCCGTCAACCTCCTTGCCCAGTTTTCACAGGCTCCACGCTCTAAATGGTGTGGTACGTGGTCTCCACACCGTACCTTGGACTCTGATTTTTCCAGCAGTGTTCGGTGGTCCTTGACGGCGACACCGACAGCGACGGGGCCTGGAGCCCGGATGGACGCAGTCGCACCGGTTACATGTTCCTGCTCAGTGGGACCGCTGTGTCCTGGCACAGCGGGAAGTAGGGTTGCATTGCACGTAGCTCATCGGAGGCAGAGTACGTTGCTCTGGGTGCAGGGGCTGTTGAGGCGGTATGGCTACAGCGCCTGTTCCATGAGCTTGGCCTATCAGTACCCGCCATTGTGCTTTGTTGCGACAACCAGAGTGCTCTTGCCAATGCGGAGAACTTTGATTTCTTTCATGCTCGCACGAAGCACATTGTGGTTGAGCACCACTTCGTGCATGATCTCGTGGAGCGACACGTGATCTCTGTTATTTGGGTTGGCACTGACATGCAGCATGCTGACTTCTTGAGGAATGCTCTAGCAGTCGGAAAGTTCCTGGTGGCCATTCGTTCTGTTGGACTTCGCCCCTTGCCTGAGAGTGGTTGAGTGTGGGGTGTGTCCGTGTCCGTGTCACATTTGTTGTTGCACTTGTTTCTTGTATTTGTCTCAGTGATGCACGTGTATGCACATGCGTACCATTGGGTCATGGGGGAGTGTTGTGATTTGTGACGTTCCTGTCGACCTGTCAGTTTACTGTGACCACTCGGTCGTGTCCATACCTGTGCAGATCCCCAATGCGGACCCTAACAGGAATGCTAGGCAGCAGGTTAGGGCAGCAACGTTGTTGATGCAGCGTGTGGGCTTCCATGCTCGTTGCTTAAGTCTGCTGCCCCCTCAGTCTGCTGCTCTAGAGACTAAGTCTGGAAGCTCTAGGTTTGTTACTCAGAAGTGCGCGCGCCAGTGTTAGCGCCAGAAAGCAGCTGAAAACTGAAAGTAACTGATTTACAATGAAGAATGAGCAACAATGGGAGACCCCTCCAAGTTCTAGCTCCCCCCCACTAGTGTAGAACTTGTTACTCAACTAGCCAGCCAATCAGAAAATAGTCCTAGACCTATTTTCTGGCAGGCAGGGTTTTCTCGGTGAGCCCTACCAGACGCCCGACAGCCCAAAACCCGGGCGTCGTCCGTTTTGCCTCAAAACTAGACCATACCATAGTACCAACGCTGCAAACGCAGTCGTGCGGTCAGAATCAGCTAGGAAAATAACAGCAGAGAGTTATGGCTGTCCGAACCCAGGCAGTGCCTACGACGGTCAGTGATGCCAAAGAGGGCCACACAGTAGGAGACATGGACCCTAGGCACAGCATGATGCTGCAGACGCAATGCCACAATCAAGCACAACGCTGGGTGTATGCAGACAGCATCTGCAGTAGCAATGACCGCCAGTGGCTCGACCGTCGAGGAGGCCTGCCGATGGAGCTGAGCACATCGCCGAAGGGAGGAGGCTCCAGCGAACGGTGAGTGGGGTCTCCCATGCGAAGTTGGCGTCTGCGCGACTGGTGAAGCTGCCGGAGTGGTGGAACTGCTGGACGGGGCCAAGGCATCACGACCGGTGATAGCGGAGGCGGCAGAGGCGAGACGGCGCTCCCGCTGGCGATGCGTGGTGGCAATGACGTGCGCCTCGTCTGTCGGCATAGGGCACGTGTACCATCCGTGCCCGGGCTGGCCACAGTTGTGGCAGACCGAGCCACCACTACTGGACCCAGTCGACGGCTGCTGCTATTGCTGCTGTTGCTGACCCTTGACTTTCTTGCTCGATGCTTCTTCTTCCAGGGCTACGAAAAGCTCGCGGGGGTAGCTGCGACGGGGGAGGCGACGGCCACATAGGCGACGGCAGGGGAGGCGAGAGCCTCCGTGCGCTGGAGATGGGACTCCAGACGAGCTTCCTCGATCCGGAGAAAGAGCTTGTATGCCCAAGGCATAAGGGTGTCCTGGGCCACCATGGTAGAGAGGACGTCCTGGGGGTAGTGAACAAAAACTTCCGCGTACGCTGGGGTGGCACCGCGCTTGATGGTGAGGAGCGCGGCTAGTGGGGGTGGGGCAAAGGTGTCAAGGCGACAAAGGATGTCCTCCACCCGCTGCCAGTAGGCAGTGACCAGCTCGGTCTCCCCCATATGCAGGGAGTTGAACTCCCGCAACAGACGGCTGGTCTCAGCTTCACTGGTCAGGCGATGGGGCCGAGTGAGGATGTGCCACACGCCTGTAGGGTCCGGGGTGGCGCCAGCGGTGAAGTCGCTGAGGAAAGGCACCAAGGCCAGGTGGGAAGCCGGAGGGGCGACTGGAACTAGGGCACGTACGATGCGACCAGCGTCATACAACTGGTCGGCCTGGGTGGGGTCATATGGAAGGGTGTAGTATGCCCACAGGCCCTCACCCCGCGCCCAGATCCAGAAGCCGAGCTCCCAACTTCGGAACTGCTTGCCGTCCTTAAGTGGCGAGGGCGGCGTCTCAAAGTCCTTCTGCCTATGGCCGGCGCCCAGAGTGAGGCCAAGGATGGAGGTCATCGTCTACCGCTGGCGTTGAGTCTGCTGCTCCGCCAGGTAATGCCTAGCAGTAGACACAGCGGGGCTTATGTGCCCGGGAGGGACGAATGGTGGCAGCAGACTGGTGGCAGACTGGGAGGCCAACAGCTACAACGCTGCGAGTTGTTGTGTCAAGGCGGCAAGCTATTGCTGAAGAGCAGCCAAGGGGTCAGGGTTGCCGCCGACGATGCCAGGGGGTTGCTGCTAATGCTGCTGCTGCTGCTGCAGAAAAGGGGGCTGGGGACCCCCCCCAATAGAGGAGGACCCCTCCTCAGAGTGGCTGTTAGTCATGGTGGTTAAAGGTGCCTCTCTTCCCCTTTTGTTTTTTTTTTGTGTGTGTTGTTGTGTGCTGCTTGTGTCAGCAGTGACGTCAGCCAAGGATGGCTGACATCGGCAGAGGCTACTACATTGTGTGCAGTGCCACTATTTTTTTTCATGACGTCAGCAGTGACATCAACGGATGGTCGGTGACGTCAACAGCGGTTGATGTAGCCGCTGTTGTCGGACTGCAGTCGCTATTGTTGCTGCTGCTCTTGCTGTTGCTGCTGATGTTGTTGCTGCCGCTGCTCTTGCTGTTGTTGCTCTTGTTGATGTTGCTGTTCCTCCTGCTACTACTGTTATTGTCATTGTTGTTGCTGCTGTGGCTTCGGCTGCGGCTGCTCCTGCTGCTGAAGTTGCTACTTTTGCTACTGCTACAGTGACTGCGACTGCGGGTTCGGCTACTGCTGCTGCTTTGGCTGGTGCTGCAGTTGCTAATAATGCTGCTGCTGTTGCTGCTGCTGCAGCTGCTGGGGATCCCTTTGTTTTTTTCTCTTTTCTTCTTGCTCGTCGTTGCGAGCTCGCTCCTCGCTGCGGGCGACAAGCTGCGAGCAGTGAGCTCGCTGCTTGCTGCTCGTTGCTCGTTTCTCACTGCGAGCAGCGAGCTCGCTGCCAGCAGCTCGCTGCTCATAGCGAGTAGTGGACTGCGGGTAGCTATAGCTGCAACTACTGCGGCTGTTGCTACAGCCCCTACTGTTGCTTCTGCTACCGCCGGGTGTTGCTCCTGCGAGCTACTGCGAGCTGCTGTTGTTGTCGGCTGCTACTTGCTGCCGCTGCTGCTGTTGCCGGTTGCTGCTGCTACGGGCCGCTACTGCTACAAGCTGCTACAAGCTGCTACTGCTCCCAGCTGTTGTTGTGTGCTACTGCTGCTGGCGGCTGCTGCCACTACTCGCTGCGCCGGCAAGCTGCTGCTGCTACTGTTGCTGGCTGTTGCTGTTTGTCACACCAGGAGGATGTCGCCGCGTGCGTCATCGTCAGCAAGCACCTGACATGGCCGGCTGCTCACCTCCTCGCGTCAAGCATGGGGGTCAGTGCTGCCAGAAAAAATCTGGAAGCATTTCCCCTCGCCCAGTGGTCGTGGGAAAAATTCCGTCGCCGCCACCAGGCGGGTCAATGCTGCCAAAAAAAATCCAGCAGCATTTCTCCTGCACAGGCGCGTATGGGGGTCCGCCGGCGTTGTCTAGCACGTGTACGTCACTCATCTGCTGATGCTGCTACGCTCTAGCTCTGGTACCATAACAGGAATGCTAGGCAACAGGTTAGGGCAGCAGCGTTGTTGATGCAGCGTGCGGGTGTCCACGCTCGTTGCTTAAGTCTACCTCCCCCTCAGTCTGCTGCTCTAGAGACTAAGTCTCGAACTCTGGGTTTGTTACTCAAAACTGCGCGCGCCAGTGTTAGCGCCAGAAAGCAGCTGGAAATTGAAAGTGACTGATTTGCAATGAAGAATGAGCAACAATGGGAGACCCCTCCAAGTTCGGAGGATGTGCTTTGTGCGTGTGAGATGCATGTCGTCATTGTCCGCAATGGTCATGATACTCTCAACGTTGATGTGCTTTGTGCGTGTGAGATGCATGTCATCATGGCCCGCAATGGCCATGGCACTCTCATTGTCACAATGCAACATGATGGATGCGACAGACTGACGCAACTCAGACAACAGGCAACGCAACCACACACTCTCACATGTGCCTGAGCCAAGGGCCATGTACTCAGCCTCAGCAGTGCTGCGTGCAATGCACCCTTGCTTGCCATTGCACCAGGACACAGATGTACCGCCGATCAGAAATATCCAACTTTTGCGACTCTTATCGTGTGGACTGCCGGCCAAGTCACTGACGGTGTAGCCCACCGCGACGACGGACGGCAACCGGCGGAACATGAGACCTCGCCGAGGAGTTGAGACAACATAGCGCAGTACTCGGATCGCGGCCTCGAAGTGGAGGTGACGCGGCTCCGGAGAGAACTGGGTCACGAGGTTGACGAAGAACGCGATATGTGGGCGCGTCATCGTTGCCAGGAACATCAGTGACCCGATGACCCGCAGATATATGGTCATGTCAACTGGCTCCCCCACAACAGTTGGGTCAGGACTCTTTAGCTTCACCTGGTCATTAGGTGACATGGGCAAAGATGCGCTCGGCACGAGGGATAGGTCCTCGGCGAAGCGAGTAGACAGGGTCTGCACATAGGCAGCCTGGTGGACGTGTAGGATGCCCTGGGAGCGATCATGCTCAAGCTCCATGCCCAGGAAGACTCGGGCAGACCCCAGATCCTTCATCTAGTAGGCGGCGTGCAGCAAGTCCTTCACATGCTAGATGGTAGCCGTCTGGTGTCGCAACGAGGAGATCGTCGACGTAGACCAGAACTACGGCGAAGGTCTGACCTCGCAGACTGACAAACAGTACGGGGTCAACAGTGCTACGTTGGAGGCCGCCATGGAGGAGCGTGCTGCTGATCGCCTGGTTCCAGCACCAAGGCGACTGTTTCAGGCCATAGAGGGCCTTTCGTAGCCGCCAAACTCTCCCAGTGCCGTCGTCGAAGCCTGGGGGCTGCACCATGTAGAGCTCCTCACCCTCCAGTGAGCTGTGAAGGAATGCGTTGCTCACGTCCATCTGATGCAGCTCCCATCCATGCTAGGCAACCAGGCTGAAGAGTGCCCGGCTGGTGGAGAACCGGCCAACTGGGGAAAAGATCTGGTCGTAATCAACGCCAGGGACCTGGGCAAATCCCTCGGCTGTGAGGCGGGCCTTGTACTTGTCCAAGGACCCATCAGGCTTCCACTTGGGCCGAAAGACGCACTTGGCACCAACGGCCTTCCGACTGGAGGGAGGTCGACGAGGTCATACACGTGGTGCTGCTCGATGGCAGCGAGCTCGTCGGTGCGGGCAGTATCCCACTATGCGGCCTCAGGAGAGGCTCGAGCCTCGCGTAGGGTGGCTGGGTCCTCTGGGCGAGCTGTGGAGCGGACTGAGAGAGCATGTCCATCATAAGCTCTAGGTGGGATGCGTTCGAGTGCAGCCACAATAGCATGCCGATGCTCATGGTGAAGCATGGCATAGCCCAGTGTAGAGCCTGGGTGAAGGTCTGCAATGATGGCCGAAGTGGTCAGGCCGAGAGCCTTTGTGCCAGGGTCCCCGCTCACGACCGTGGGAGTGGAGGAGACACGTTGGGCCACAGGGGGTCGAGGTGCCGCGGGACGCGGTGTGACGGTCTGCGTGCTCACTTTTGGCCTAGGTCGGAGGCTGCCACCTGGGCCACAGGTGTAGCGCAGTAGGGCAGGAGATGGCACTGAGTCCGACGGGCCAACGGAGGCAACTAGGGCTGCCGGTCCGGAGGGGCCAGCGGACGCGACAGGTGCTGCTGGCCTTGAGGGGCCAGCAGACGCGACTCGGACTGCTTGCGCGGAGGGGCTAGCGGACGCGGCTGGGGCTGCCGGTCTAGAGGGGGCAGCAGACTCGACAAGCGCAGCTGGCCCGGACGGGCCAACGGAGGCGACTGGGGCTGCCGGTTCGGAGGGACCAGCGGACGCGACAGGCGCTGCTGGCCCTGAGGGGCCAGCGGACACGACTGGGACTGCTGGCCCGAAGGGGCCAGCGGACGCGACAGGCGCAGCTGGCCCGGAGGGGCCAGCGGACGCGACTGGGACTGCTGGCCCGGAGGGGCTAGCGGGCGCGACTAGGGCTGCTGGCCCGAGGGGTCCAGAGGACGCGACAGGAGCTACCGGCTCAGAGGGACTGAGTGATGTGTGACTCGGAAGTGACAGGACGGAGGACAGACTCACCACTCCCCCTCACGACGGGAGGGACACGGACGAGCGAGAGCAGATGAGGTCGCGGGGAAATAGGTCCTCGAAGAAGAGAGCATCGCGAGACTTGACGATGTAGTGTCGGGATGGGTCCCAGAAGCGTCAAGCCTTAGACTGACGAAAGACACTGAGGAAGGTGCAGGGATGTCCGCGGGGTGCGAGCTTGTCGCCTTGCTACAGGGCAGGGAGCCACACAATGGCCACGCAGCCCCAGACGCGAGCTGGGCGGAGGTCAGCGCGCTGACCGCACCAGTACTGATACGGCGTAGACTGGCGAAGAAGGGGACCGTGGGGAACCCGGTTCCACGCCCATGTCATGTAGGCCATGGCTTCAAAGTAGAAGCCATCGGAGAGCCCAGACTCAACCCGCATGGTACGGACGGCGTCGGCCATGGTACTATTCCAACGCTCGAAGACGTCGTTGTGGGTGGGTGTGTAAGGCGCGGACGTCTCGTGGTGGATACCGCGAGAGGCAAGGAAAGTGGTGCTCTCACCCATGTACTCGCCATCGCGATCGGAGCAAAAACGGCGAAGAGACCGACCACACTCGAGCTCCGCCAGAACAAGCCAGTCCTGAATGGTGCGGGCGACATCGCTCTTCTGCCGAAGGCAGAAGATCCAGCGGTAGCGAGAGTAGTCGTCCGTGAGGGTGAGGACATAGCGACCATGCTCGCCGACAAACTCAGTGGGAAGAGGGCCTATGACGTCGGAATGGACCAAGTCGAGACGGGCAAACGCACGGGAGGAGGACAGAGGATAGGTGGACCGGTGCATCTTGCCCTGAGCGCAATCAATGCACTCTGAGGGGCACGGGAGAGGGAAAGTCTCCGGGTCAAGCCCCTTGGCCGACTGAGTGCGGAGCATGCTATCTACGGCAGTAGAGTGGACGTGGCAAAGGCGGTGGTGCAGGAGGCGGGTGTGCTGCGGAGAGAGTGTGCTGGTGAAAAACACATGGCCTGTGGCGGCCGACGGGGAAGGGACGGAAGGGGAGGAAGACAGACGAGGAACATGCCACAGGTTGCCACAGGCGGTGGCGTGCAAGATGACAAGACCGGACGGACGCAACGACACAGTGCCAACACCACGCAAATGCACAACATCCATGCTCATGCCGTCAAGGGCGGTCACGGACAGGAGGCTGAGCTCAAGACCGGGGACGAAGAGGACATCAGTCAGAAAAACATCACCGGCAGGACCACGGAAACGAACGACGCCGACGCCGCGAACAGGCAACACCTGTCTGGAGACTGTCCGGACACCGGAGACATTGCCAATAGGACCGAGCATACTAAAGGCCTCGCGAGAGGCCGTTATGTGATGCGTCGTCCCGGAGTCAATGATCCGGGTCTAGGCAGGGTCCTGGACCGGAGTCGCCAGGAGGCTAACAGTCACATGGCAGCTGAGAAGACTGCTACGAACCTAGTGCAACTTGTTTCAGGTC
This sequence comes from Penium margaritaceum, assembly GCA_023375785.1. Taxonomy (NCBI): domain Eukaryota; kingdom Viridiplantae; phylum Streptophyta; class Zygnematophyceae; order Desmidiales; family Peniaceae; genus Penium; species Penium margaritaceum. The sequence continues at coordinate 92,761 of SZWC01010801.1, forward strand.
AATTTGTCAAGAGACGGGGAAGTTAGAGTCGATTTAGCAGCAGCCATGGCTGATTCGGGTCCGAAAAACTCTAAGTATCGTACAGTCACAGTGAACCCCCCTTCAGTGGGTGAGTCTCGCTAGTCGAGACTCACCCGTCGGCCGGTGAGCAGGGCTCACCGGCCACGCATCCTCGAGCGAGGGAAAAACCCCCTCGAGGTCCATAAACTGCGGCCTAGGCCGCACCATGTCAAACACAGATGAACCTGGACAGTGTCACTAACTGAACTAGGACTGAACTAGGTTCCCTAGCCTGTTTGCAATATTATCCACACGGCACACTGACGGACACAAGTAGGTCTCGGAAGGCAAAACAACTAGGGACTACTCCAGAGGAGATGGAGCTGGGGCAAAGCTGCCAGAGGGGAAGAGACGAGCGCACGCGAGCCGCCTGATGCATTGCGGTGGGGATACGGCATGGAAGCTCAGTGTGCGTCGCCTCCACTCTCTTGGTCAGCATGCCCTGCGCACTCAGGTCCACATAGGAGGGAAAAATATATACAGACGGATTAACACGCCCCCTTGGACGTGAGTGCGGCAGGGATGCAGCCAAGGTGCATGAGCTGGAGGTGGAGTGCAGGAGATGGCAGCGCCTTGGTGAGAAAGTCGGCCAGCTGTGCATCGCCTCTGATGGGACAGACTTGCACAACACCGGCCTCAACTGCCTCACGTACAAAATGATGTTCTACGCTGATATGCTTTGTGCGAGGATGCAACACACC
>SZWC01010802.1:37570-80237 GCA_023375785.1 Penium margaritaceum
GCACGCACGCACGCACGCACGCACGCACGCACGCACGCACGCCACACGCACGCACGCACGCTCGCACGCAGGCACGCACGCACAGCACGCATGCACGCACGCACGCACGCACAAAAGCATGCATGCACAAAGGCACGCACGCACCCATGCATGCACACATGCATGCACGCACGCACGCACCCACGCACGCACACACGCATGCACGCACGCACGCACGCTGGAGGGCAAGGGTAGGCTGCATTCTGCTGCTGATGCTGCTGGTGCTCCTGCTACTGCTCCTGCTGCTGTCGCTGATGTTGCTGCTGCTGCTGCTGCTGCTGCTGCTGCTGCTGCTGCTGTTGCTGCCGCTGCTGCTGCAACTGCTGTTGCTTCTGCTGCTGCTGTTGTCGCATCTGCTGCTGTCGCTAATGCTGCTGCTGTTGCTGATGCTGCTGCTGCAGCCACCCACAAATCTGGAGCAGCTACTGCTGCTGGCACTGCGGCAACTGGCAGCAGCAGGGAACACAACCACCATCACAACAGCGGCACACGGCTTGCAACCAGCAAAAGCGCAGAGAAACGTCAGACCTCCGAGAAATAAACTCCTCGCGGAGGATGTGTAGACACTGACGCCCGATAAGAAGACAGCTTACCAAGAGTGGTGGCGGCGGCGAGCGCCGGCATAAGCAGCGGCGTTTGGCTGCAGTGCCACAGCGCCACCACTACCAGCACGGCCGGCAACGCTTGCGACCACAGCGTCCCCGGTCTCGATCGCCGTTGCCACCGCGGCTGCTGCTGTCCCTGCTGTTGTTGCATTGCTGAACGACACGCACAAGGTCCTCCGCCTACTCCTGCTGCCGCTGCTGCCGCTGCTGCTGCTGCGGCCGCTGCCGCTCCTCCTCCGCAGTGCTCCACTGAGGCTGCTACTGTTGCCGCTGAAGAATCTGCTCCTGCTGCTATTGCCGCTGCCGGCGCTACTGCTGCTTCTGCCGTTGCTGTTGTCGATGCTTCTCTGCACGACACCATGAAGGGTGCCCAACATGTTGCGTCTTCGACTGCCGCTGCTGCTGCTACCGATGCTGCTGCTTCAACAGCGGCAGAAGAAAGTCCTGCAGGGAGGTGTTCTCGCAGTTGGTGCATGCGTCTTGGCTTCTGTATGTGTCCCATGGCCAGGAGGGGGCGGGGGGGGTGGGGGGGGGGGGATGGGGTGAGTAGGAGGAGGTGGAGACCGCAGAGCGAATGTGGGAACGAAAGCACCGAGGCAGGCGGACACCAAGCCAGCGCGCGCAAGAAAAGGTGGTGGTGGTTAGTGTCGAAGGGCAGTGCGACTCCCCCTCCGGTTTCCAGCCGCTAGTCCAAAAGTGTGCTCGCCTGAGGCCAGTCGCTGCCGAGAGCACGAGGAATGATCCCAGCCAGACTGATGCGCACGACACGAGAGCCTACGCACTTCCCTTCGTTCGTCCAGTGGTAGGTGGCACGTCCCTCACACCCCTCGCTCGGCAGGGGCTCAGTGGAACCTGACCGAAGCAGAAAACCGGACTTCGTGTCGTGTCTGGCTGCTGTGACCGAGGCGGTAGTGGTCAGGCTGGCTTGTGCGACCTTTTCGTGATTGTCTCGTAACTCGCGGGGGGACACATCGAAGCGCTCGTTGAGAGTGCGTTGGCGGCGTTGTGCACAGCGGCTATCGTTTGGTGGCGGCTAACTTGCTGCCGCTTTGGAGTAAGACTGTTGAGAAACAGACAAAAAGAGTGCAGCGAAAAGCAGAGAGCAGACAAGCACACGTGCACAATTGCCATTTCTCCGTACAGCCCTCTCCGTCGTGGCAAACGAAACTGCAAGACGACAAACAGAAACATAAACACCGGCGGGAGGTGCTTGGGATAGAGGTGGACGAAAAACGGCAGAAATGCTGGATAAGTCTACGACGATGCCCTTGCTCTATGCTCTTTGCTACGACATGAAGCTTGTCTTTTGCTGGAGTTTAAACAGATAATGTGGTTCCTATTCATGCTACAATGGTTACAAAAGAAAGTAGGAACTTCTGGAGCAAAATCAACTATCACTGACTTTCCTTAGCCATGCAAACTTTGCATTGCGGTTGAACAGGTGCCACCTCATATGGTTTGCTAGCCATCGGATCAAGTGGATCTAGCTGTTTAGCATGTCAAGATGCTTTGATGGTGCACAACCAAAAGTAAAGTGAATTACAAAAACGTTTTAAGAAGTTTATAAAAAACGATGATGTATTATTTGCATAATTAGACAATACGCAGATGTTCATGGTATGTTCTCAAAATATGCTTCCATTAATGAATCCTTCTCCCATGTCTACGTTACAAATTGAAAAGAAAAAACAAAATCTTTGGCCAGCTATACCGAAACGTGTGACAAAATCTATGAATTTTGTGCCCTTCCTTCTTCTTATCCACAATCCAAAGTGCCACAAGGATCCTCTGCCCTTCTACCCAGCTCTCGCAATACAACCATTCAAAATAAAAACTACAGTGGCACCAGTACAAGTTCCACATGAGGCTTGATTCCTTCAAAAATGCGTTCATTAAATGGTTCATTAACAAAACATTAATCATTCACATACTCAACCATGAACCTTACAATACGTCTATCAAATCCGTGTATAATGTTTTCTTCAAACCTCATAACCAAACGTAATCTCATGTGAGCTACATGACACTCTCTTCACATGAACAAATATTCCCTTCGTGAAAACATTCTTGAACATAAAGCCCAAGAACTCCATACAGGATAATCATAAAAACTTGTACCATTCCCATTGTTTTCACCAAACATCATGAAAATCACCAAAAAGGGCATAAACATCCTCCACTAAACTCGAAGATACTCCAAACACTAAAAAGTACAAGAAGACAAGATAATGTGACAAGTGATTCATGTTAGAACATCTGAGCAATAAAAACTAAAAAACAAACAATTCATCAAAGAAATCTCAAATTTGTACAATTTCTCAAGTAACTAGGCCTCTTTACCCCAAAAGTATGGAAGTAACCCATATCCAAAACATTATCTGAAATAATAAAATACGTTTAAATTCGCAAAGAAATATCCACCCAAGTCTAAAAAATTCATTAAAATCATAAAATCCTAATTATTTACCGTAAAGATAAACATTAGCCTCTCATATGCAGCTTTCTAGAATGTTCCTCTTTTTCACCAAACTTAAGAATAAGTAAGATCATGACATCTCTTGCTTCATATTATTTTTATAAAAATAAACATTACCTCAAGGATAATAATCCTTTTCATTGAATTCATTATCAATATCATTCCATAAGGGAAAACAAACAAATATATCTTATCACAATTATTATTAATGAACTCACTAGTGTAATGATTCTCCTTGTATTTTCAATGATGAAGAAATAAAGGAGTGACCATGTATCCATACAATTCCTAACTCAGGCAGAAACATCAATTTTTTGTACAAGATTCATGCAATACAAAAAATTAGAGCAATTTTTCACTATACCAATTCCATGTGTATTTAAAATTCATATCAAGCTATACACATAAAATTAATGAGTTTTAAAGTAATTCAATTTGATCATGCTAAATAAAATACTTAAAATAAACACCCTCTATTGGGTGGTTCGTGAATTTTCAAAAAGTCTTGTTGTATGTTTGAGTTGAAAGGTAGTATGTTAGCATTTACTATAATGAGGGCGACAAAGAGCCCTTAAACAAATTTCACACTAATCCCTAATTTTCATTTGGGATAGGATTTGGAAGGAATTTCCATGAATTAAAGTGGGATTTTGTTGCCAAAAGGAATGTTAAAAGAGTGGTTTTTGGCATAGAAAAATGTTTAAACCCCTTAGAATGCCATATGTATTCAAAATTTAAACCAAAAATGAGTGATACATGTTTCCAGTTTTTACTCCAAATCTATAATTTCATTGTATACTTTTAGGTATGTGCTTAGCCTAGAAAAATGTTAAAATATCTTAAACTTTGTCTATAATAATGAGGGTGTGCAAGTGAAAAAGAAGAAAAACCTACTAATCTATGAATGTGATTCAGGAATAACCAAGATGACTAATCAACCCCAATGGTACATTCATTTGTAACTCATGTGAATGATGGGTTATAAAGAAATATAGAAAAGCATCATTCACTCAATTTAAATCATATTTCAACTGCAAATGAGAAACTTGGAAAGATTATTTCGCATTTTGTTTATTCTGGAAAGAAATAGAAATGACTCTGTCTAAAGATATATATAACTTTAAGTGATGTAACTATTTGAACAAGATAAGTAGAGCAAATGTTTTAAGAAACCTTAAATCATAAATGGTGTATTAATCCAAAAACCTTCAAATGAAGCCACACGCTTTCGAAATTGGGCTGAGGAGGATTTTTCCTCACAAAAGCTATATGATTAAACCAATATTTAAAATACTTCATATGTTCATAACATGATGAAAAACATCACTTTTCATTGAAATGGAAGGTAAGGTGTTCCATTCTTCATAGAACATGTTTCATTTAGTTTCAAATGAAATGGTTAAGAAATTTCAGATAGTACAAAGATGTAGCGCGAAACGTTTTTAATTAATCATAATTTAATTTATCATCATATTTTTATTCAACAAATTTCTATAAACAAGGTGTTCGGGGTTCAAGGAGACTTGTATTCCATCGTTGATATTTACAAATGGGTCATGTGTCATCTTTAAGTGAATATAAAACATGTTTTCATAATGAACAATGTAAGAATGCGCATTAGAATTTTTTTTTCTTGAGATACCTTTTTGTGTAGAAATATATACCATAATTCCATGTATAAAGTCAATATAAGTCAAATGTAAACACAATGGTTTACATGTTTTGGTCTTAATGTTGAAATTCCTCGATTGAACACACTAGATTGGATTCTACATTACAAAGGAATTTTGAATAATTATAATACTATATTTATTGGGGGAAAAAATCCCTTTTCCTCACTCTTCGTCATTTATTTCAACTCTCATGGTTGAGCAAAAGGACATGTATTCCACTCAATGAAAGCAACAAGAACTTTAGGGGAATGTGTGAAAATGTGTGCAAATTGCATGTATGAAAACGTTTACGAGTCTTTCTTTGAATTTTTATATTTATGATGTAAAATTTGCGTTCTGGCCATGTTTGGATGACCATGAATATTTTATCGTGGTTGTATAAAAACAAATGTTTCATTCATGATATGCATAAATGGAGGTAGTAATGATAATGTAAGGGATTTAAGGGACGTATTTCTGTATAAAAGGCACGATTCACAAATGGAATGAAAATCCATAGAAATTCTTGAAGTATGTTGATACAATTTCAATAATGTGTAAAACCTGTTCAAAGACATGTCTATTTTTCCTTATGGAATCTTCTTTGTTAATATAAAATTATGGAATTACTCCCTTGAATTGTTTTTGCCGTTGGCTTCATGCGGTGATGTGAAGAATATGACAAACTAGGTTTGATACTTTCTTGTGATTATTTTTTATTTAAATGTTTCATTTTAAGGGCACTCACTTTTGCTTAACATGGTTATGGAATGGTTGAGTTTTAATGCAAGGGTTTTTGTTAATCATTGTTACTTATTTTCGACATGTTTGTGTAGAACTAAATGTGTCTTGCATTTCAATTAAGGGGTCGTCATTGTTCTTCTTTTATGTGTGGCCAATGTTTCAGAATGGACATACCATTTATTTGAGGATGGCTTATAGCACTAACTTCTTTAAAATGAATCAACGGAAATGGAATGATTTGTACACATTTTTGTGAAGTTTTGATATGCTTCCACATTTTCAAGGTTAGTGTAACTTGACGATGGCCCTTTTAGCAAAAGACTAGGAAGAATTTACTTTCTCAATTCTGAACCCATCATTGAAAAGTCCTTATTGAGGATAGGATGTTGCCTAGGTTGTCCACCTATTATGGTAGAGGTGACAGGTGAGGAGTATAGAACATCAATGAATGTTTTCATAAATTTTTGTACAAGTATCGTTTTGAACCTCAAGATGGAATAAAACAAAAGGGGATGGAAATTTTTATACACGAACCTTCATGAGATTTAGAGAAGCTTCGATATTAATGTAGGAATGAAGCTGATTAATGTGTTTGTTGAAGAAATTGGCACTTGCCTAATGCTCATGGTACACATTTTTACATAGTGCATGTTTGAAGGATGTAGAGAGGATATTCGTTACAAGGGTACACAAGTTCTTGTTCGTTAGGGGGAATTCCCCATTGACCTTGGAATTATGTCTCACGGTTTGTGATATGAATCAAGTAGGATGGTGAAAGTTGTTAAGCTGATGTTGGGGCAAACCCATCTTGCATGGAATCACAGTTGGAGAACTCTTGACACGGGGGGGAACAGAAAGCTACCAAGGTAAAATGCATCTCGTGAGATTCCATTACAGCGATTTTCATTCCTGACCATCTTCGTCAAATGAAAAGGCAGTTTTAAACAAAGTAAAGCCTCTCTTGCTTTTGGATGGTTTCAGGAGTGAAAACATACAAATCTAAATCACAAGAAAAGATTAGTTCAGTACTGTGCATGTTTTCTTCAGGCATAATGCCCTCTTCCTTGTGCTTCGGCAGATTGACGTACTGCCGAAAGGGTGAGAACCTGTGTCCTACGGGCAGCCTTTGTTGTCAGGGAACAAACAGTAACATTAACCGCAACAGCAGAAAGCGAATCTCGGAACAGTCTCAGAACATTGTACGCAGAATTCTCGTCGTTCGAAGAAATGGCGACGAGAAAGGACGAAAGCCAAACTTCCACGTGAACTCGAAACAATCCCAAATCCTCCGCAACCCAGCGTTACTCATGATCTCTCTGCTACGGTAACCGTAGGACCAGCCGCGGCGGCAGGGCGGCTCGACTTTCCGTTCGAAGTTTCAGCAATTCTGACATAGGTTTCCGTTCCATACCCCACGAATAGCACACATGAACTGAGAAAGGATCCCTCTAGCTGAACTTAAAAGAAAACGACCAAGGTTCACTCCATCTCAACGGGACCATCGGAATCAGCATTTTGTTCTTCGGAAATTCACAGTTACGCTGCACAGAAACGAGGTGGTTCAAAGTTGATAACGATGTGTGTCACTTGTGCGCGAGAAGGGGTTAGTTTGGTATTTTTTGGACGCAGGAAGTGCCAGAACTAGGTGACATACATACAATGAGCAAGTGCGAGAGAAAAGACTCGATTGAGCCATTCCAAGTTTTGGCGATTTGCTTGAACCGATACCGCGATCTGGTTTCATTGCTCGAAAAGGCCCTTATGAGTCCGACGAGGGGCTAAGAGACAAAATGTATGGTTCGAGAAGTTTGTTGAAGTCATGCGTCACAATCTCGCCTGAAACCTCAAAATGTCAAGTATTGCCATGAGTAAATACCAGTCAGTTCAAGAACTGGCCCAAAAATGGTCGGTCAGCACGCGATCATTCAAGGGTATTCTCGAGGAATGCCCTTGGTGCGTAAAGAAAGCAATCGCTACGAAGTCACTATGTAGGATAAGGGCGGCAAAGTAAAAGATATGTCGCAGCTCACTTAGGGCCTCATGTAAGCCATCGCCATGACACTTCCCCCCCCTCCCTTTACACACAACACCCCGATGGGTAACTCTTGGGAGGCCATGGGTGAGCTTGCTAGCTTTTCATGAGAGGCTTGACATCATAGAGTTGGCAATACGGAACCCAGCAATTGTCTGTTCATTCATAGTTCTTCCACTTATCTAGAAACCAATGTTTGCCTCCTCGTCGCTACTGATCGAGAATTTCCTCAACTTCATACTCTTAGTCAACATTTCCGATCAAGGGCGGTGGAGTGAGTGCCATTTCGTTGTAAAAATATTTAACTGCATCCACGTAACATCCGTGATTTCTATTGTGGAAAACTAGGTGGATCCGCATGTTGACGGGTTATCGCTGCTTTGCAACAACTACGTTGCGCATCATCAACATGTCAAAAGGCTCTAACCATCAAGGTTAAAGCATAAGGTTGCTTGATCCGCGAAGTTTGACGATCACGGCGTTGAGCAGAACATTGTCCCTGGTGTTGAAATCCTTGATTTAACAGTGTTTCTCGGCCTTTCCCTTCAGGGCCGCTTCTATCTTCACAAGAGTTTGAAAAAATTCTTCTTGGATTACTGAGTCTTGTTGATGTGTGTTGAAGGCGAGGATGTTTCTAACGCTTTACAAGGTAATCAAGGTGGTTTGTTCCGCTACATAGATCCTTGAAAAGTGTTTTCTTTGTTACGATAGATGTTACTAAATTTTATGAGATCTTGCCTACTCCTAGCTTGATTGCCCAATTGGTGTCGTGAGGTTCGCACAAAGCCTAAAGAAGTTGTTTGAGCAATTGGATGGTTCGCTCACTTTGTCCAAAGATTTGCGGATGTAACACCGTTGAAAGTTGAAGTCAACTCCCATACTGTTGCATTAGGTCTTGCTAATATTGGTTGTTCAACCTCGCATCTCGATTACTTCGGATTCATCGTGGGACCCGATGCAATCAGACAATCTAGTCAAGAAATATTCATGCTAAACCTTCAACAGTTACATCCATAATGGTCGAAATGAAGAGCGCCATCTTAAAAAACTAATCGACGATGGCAAAATTGGCGTACAACAAATAAGGGTGTAACACCTTAAGTGGTCAAAACATCTAGGGGGATGTTGGTCCATAATTTTTCTCGTAAGACTGGTGGTTGGAGAAGACTGAGTTGTTTAGTGCATTGACTCTTGTGACACTAGCAAAGGTCACAACTTTTGTAAAAGTTTCTGTCGTCAACCCCCATCTTGTTCCTTGAATAGTGTTTTCCGACCTTTTCAGAGTCTTGTCGACTCTCAAATGGCCTCCTTTGTCGGTGTCATGGTACTACTTCAGTAACATGCGTAATAACCCCTCAACTTTTGGGACATCCACTTCGTTTTTGTGCATTATGCACCAATATAAGCCTACAAAGTGGAACTTTGTCGTGTCCAAGGCAATGTGATCCACATAATCACATGCAAACAACTTCTCCATATACGAGTTGGCTTGAATCTACAGTGCATTGACTTATATGAGACCGTATCGTTGGCTCTGCACGTGCGCTCCATTTGCTCTCCTTGGCCAAAACTCAATCTCGTAGTAGAAGTTTGACTTGTGGAACTCCATCCAACAAGTTTGTCTTCGGCTCAGGTTTGGCGCAATTTTTAGATACCTAAGGGTGTGGTGATTTGTTTGAACCAAATATTCATGGCACTTGAAGTAACACAATGACGTTTTGAAAGCTTGAAAAACCACAAGCATCTCCTTTTGAGGGATAGTTGAGCTCTGTTTTATGAAGCTTGCGATACATGTATAGTTTGAGTTGTTTATCGCCACCATTGCCTTGTAAAAAGACGCCTTCATTTGCACAATCGGAGGCATCTGTGGTCATAACAAAATCAACCGTCGGATTCGCTAATAAAACAGTTGGCGCTGAGATCAAAGCTTTACTTGAATATGTAAAAGCATATTGTTCAAAGTCTCCCCAATTCAACTTGCAATTCTTGTGGGTGAGACAAGAAGGAGGTGCTCACACCAAGGCATAATCCGTCACTAACCTTTTATAATAGCCAATAGTCTGAGAAAAACAAGTATACCGCGCAATTTTGGTAGAGTTGGCCAATATGCCATCATGTATATCATTTTTGTGTCCATGAATATCCTTCAACCGCTGATGATGTGCCCTAGAAACTCGATCGAGCGTTCACCAAAGTCATACTTTGAGATTTTCCTAAATATTTTCTCCCATACAAGGACATCCAGCACCTATAAGAGATGTCATTGATGTTGTTCTCGGTTTAAGTGATACATGAGGATAATGTCGCGATACACCACGATGAATTCCTCAAGGTGCATGCAAAACATATTGTTCCTTGCTGCCATGGGCATTGTTAAGGCGTTTATGAGTCCAAATGGCATACTTCTGAAATCAAACTGCCCTCCACTCAAAATGCATTCATAAGACTGTTTTTGTAACATCTTCACCTCCGGTGCAACTTTGGTGGTAGCCACTTTGTGAATCAATTTTGCTTAAAGAAACTCCAAGTATTTGGTCAAACAACACGTCCGCCTAAGGTACAGGGTGTTGATTCTTGATCGTGATGTTTTTTAACAACTCAAATCAACGCTCATTTGCATTTCGCCAGTTTTCATGGTTCATAAAAGTAGTGGTGGAACATAAAGACAAACGGACAGTTGGATGATCCCCTAAGTCAACATCTCATCAAGTTATCGCTTGAGCTCCAAGATTTTGTGATCACGCATTTGATAAGTCCTAGAATGGTTGGTCTCCTATCGCGTTCTAGCTTAATTTGTTGGTCAATGTCACACATGGGGAGGATTTTGCTAGGTAATTTGTTGGAGAGCACTCCTTCAACTTCTTTCAATTTCGCATACAACTCCTCTGGGACGTTTGCGAGCTTCGATGCAGATGAGGCTAATGATGTTAATGCATCAGTTGCAGCAACTAATTTGTTACAATTAATGCTCAAATCGACGTGGACCAACCATGCTGAGGCCCGTCTCCATAATTATCTTTTTGCCAGATCAAACAAGATTGGTGTTCTTGGTGGTTGTTGCAAGCGTGTTGTTATTGCTACCCCTATTGCATTGCTTTCAACAACCTCGAATAATCTTTTAAACATTAACCAAATTTTGGTTGTTACACTAGAGCATAAAGATTTGCTTCCTGTCGTGCTTGATGAAGTCAATGCTACTTCTCTAATCGACTCAAGGATTCCGCTTTTACAGAAATTATGCACAAGGAACATCTTTTTGATACTTCTTTCGCAAGATCTCCATATGGTTACATCAATCATATCCTCGATTTCCAATCGTAATGAGGGTTTTAAACGACGGAAGCGAAGTCGTCCATCGACAGCTTTTCCTTGAAAAAATCTGGGTTTGAGCTTTCAACCCAAAATTTTCACCATTTCATCAAAAACAAAACCATCAGATGCATCTTCATTAAGAAACACTCGTTTTTTTAAATTGTAACAACCCATTTGCTCCACTTTCAACAATATCTTAAGCTTTCTGTCCTCATATCCCTCTCTGGATTAGAAGATGTCAAGAACCCTGGTCTTGGTGGGTAATCATTCATCGTAAATCTTTACGCGAGGGCAGAATTCTTGCCGTCTACTCCTTCCCTCGACTGTTTTGCTCACTCCCCTCGATTTTTTATTACTTTCCCTCCCCGTTTCTACTTTTTTTAAGGGAAAGTCTTAGAGATACGTCCAATCTTTTAGAATTTATAACAGGTCTGTTGATCTTTTTTTTCTCAAGAACATTTACTTGCATTGGAGTCCAATTTTCAAGTTTTAAACCGATGCTTGATCCTTTACTAAGGCTAAAAGTTTGGGCGCCAGTCAGAGCATATGTTGATCTTTGAGTTGAAAGGTGTGTAGTCAATGCATTCAATCTAGTTGGTTCCGCCAATCGAGGTGCGAAGTAATCTGATCATTCCCCATGATGAGGGTGAAGGTCCTTTGTGGGATGTGCTCACATTATGCCCTGACTTTGTCAATGCTGCTCATGAGTGTCTTTGCCTTCTACTGCTCCTTTCACCGATAGCGCTCACTTCGTACGTTGACTTTTTCCCGAGGTGTATGATTTACTCATCGGATAAGATGCGCTTGAACACATCAAAAATTGTTCATCATTTGTGAGATAATTTTGTGTCCCACCAAAAAATGATGCACTTTGATACCGAGTGTTACACTTGTAAAAATGAGAATGTGGAAAGTTGAAAAGAGAGCGTGGCACTTTTTAAAAGAAGGGGTTTGGTTTGGTATTGTCGCAAGGAGAAAGTGATGTTGTTGTTGTAAGTGCTTAAACTCGTTGACTTGTATACAATGTGCAAGTGTGAGAGAAAAGATGCTCGGTTATGCCATTAGGATTTTCAAATGTTGTAATGCAATGTTGTGTTCTGGTTTGATCCCAAGAGAATGTCCTCGTTGGTTCAAATTCAGCCTTTGAGACTAGATACATGGTTAGCAAAGTTTGTTGAAGTTCTGCATCAAATCGTAACTGTTGTCTTGTAACAACGTGAATCTCCTTAACTAGGTTTTGATGAGTTCGAGATGTGGCCCAAAATGGTTTGTGAGCTCATGGTCATTTTGGGGTTTTCTAGAGGAATGCCCTTAGTGTGCGAAATAAGTGGTCGCAACGAAGTCTCGATGTTGGACGTGGGTGGTGATGTAAAAACTAGGCCGCTTCAGGGTTTTGGTCTCCTATATGCCATTTTCATAATCCTTCACGATACAAAATTAATGGAAATTAGAAGATGAGTTTCAAGAATCCAAACTGGACTAATTTTAATCAAGTTTACGTTCATATTATGGAAAACTACACATTCCTTTGAACACATACAAATAAAAGAAAAATTTTAAGAGTTAGAATTTAATTATAAAGCAATGAATACAGTTCAAGTAATGTGAACATCATGAAAGTTTTTACTTTTAGGTATTTTTTTGCGTTTTAATGCTGACACAAAGCCAGCTATTCAATCTCTTACAAGGATTGAAACTTTAATTTCATAAAGTAGTATTTCCTTAACTTCAAAAGAGATGGATAACTATCCTTGCAATCATTTCGTAAACATTGTTAAACATATATGTGTAGAAATGATAACTATTGATTTTCCTACGTCAAATACAAGCAAAAACATATCATCAATGTGATATTGCAATGTTACTAAGAACATTTCACCTATGAGGGTAAAGAACTTTGAACTCCTGACTATACTTGTGGTAACTAGTTCAAAAAATGTGCAATCGATGAAAACATATTGAAACTTATTTTTCATTAATGGTTTATGATTTCGTGAATGGTGAACTCTTTACCTTCCAATAAATGCATCTCAAGTACATTTGCCATCATCGAATGTCATAAAAAACATTCATGAACATGTTCATATTCATTATCTGTGGACCATTTAAGAAGGGTATACTTGAAACGTTTTATGTAATGAAGAAAAGTAATGCTAGAAAAAAAACTTTAGTACCATGCTACATGTAATGTAAGCTGGAAGGTGTGATTTTAATGCATAGTCATTGATGAAAAATTCTAAGAGAACACAATAGTTTGTAGCATTCTATACCTTAAATTCATACAGATTGTTAATTTCACATGAGATTTCATTAAGACAGGGTAAACATCATCTACATTAGAAACATTTTTGTGGAATTTGTAGGTGCTTATGAAAATTCCTTTTCATGAAACATTTAATTCCAAAAATTTAAGAAAGACCATAAATTATTTAAACATTCATTAGATAGAAATTATTGAACAAAATTTATAAATACGGATATTGTAGAATTCAAGAACAGGTGATAAAAATGAACTACAAATAACAAAAAATTCTGACGATGTTCACCAAATCATCATGACAGTCATTTCCGTATAGTAACTTTAAGGGACGAAAAATTAATGATGATTTTAAAAAACTTTCATGCAATAGGTAATATCAACATAAGTCCACATCAAATGTGTTGAGAAACCTTTCGTTTTTCAAGGTCATTATACAAAAAAACCCTCAAATGTTATCCTTAATGGGAAAGAATTGGGAAATATGAGATGTTTAGCATCTATTCTATGCATAATAATAGAGATATCATTAAATGATTATTTATTTACCTTAGCAAATCATATTATTATTTTTCATATTTCTTAAGCATCCTTGTGAAAGTCTTCCTCCAACATATGAAAACATGATAAAGGGATGAAATACGTCACATTTCTTTTCAGTAATCTTTTTATTTGCATACACATTACCCCCTAACATTCATTGGTTAATTTAGACTCAAATAATCATTTACTTGAAGTCCCCTCATGAATCAAAAGACACGTATTTCAGAAAAGGTAAATGCTTTACTTCTCATACAACAAAAATCCATAAACGAGGAAATCCTTTTCTCTCTCAATACATCAAAAAATAGTATTTTCTATTAGTATTAAGAAGAATTTATATGCTTTTAAAGATATATCAGTGAAAGTTTCGTATAATAACAAACGTTTGAATGAATTCACATTCATCCTAAGAATAATCTGATTATATGTGAACATCACATGAATTTAAATAGACTACACAATAGATATTAACAAAAAACATGATTAAAAATTCTTACGAAATAATATTCTTTTCATTGAAAAATATCTTAATTCAAACAAGGAATGCATGATGATGTGGATATGAATAATTGTAGTCAGAAACAAATGTTTTGATTACTTATCTTGGATTAACAAATGTCATGTTTTTCCACAAAAAATGTTTGAAACTAGAAGGAAACAATTATTTAAGATTATGAATGGAAGTAAAAGGTACACAAAATGATGGAAAATTTGCATTTTCTTTAATTTAATAATCATTATAATTCAAATTGAATTAAGTTGATTTCATGTTTCAAAAAACGTAAACAATTGCTCAATTTTGAATTTGTTCACACATTTTGAGTTTAAACATATCTTTCATGTATGCTTCATTGCCTAAAGGTAAAATACCACAAAATTGATGATGTGATTGTTGAGAAAGAAGACCGTTGAGATCAAGAAATGACTGTACAACTACAACATCATAACCATGTACCTAATGGTGGTACATTGGACATGCTTGCGCACAAAGCAAAACGGATTGAGGCATGAGATTTTTCCAACAATGTGAATCAATCGCAAAACATCGAAGTTGGGACAGAAGGTGCACCCATGTTGGAGCATCAAAATGTTTTAGCCTAGTATTCTCACCTGGGCTTCATTACAATGGAATAATGTTCTTTCGCCATCAACTGCGAGAACGGCCCAATAGGCCATGGTTGACAAACTATTAAGACTTCCTCATTCAACACTAGGTTAGGTTGAACAACACCATGTAAGCATGATAAGTGAACCACGTTGGTATGTATGCTACCTTATGTAAAGGAAGAAAATTTGCTATTTTGTTTGCATTGTTCACCAATCGTGTCTTGAAGGAGGAATCTTCATCCAACACCCATTTACAACCGCAAAGGACACGTCGAGGTGCTTTTGTAACAATATTTCAGATGATGTTGATGGCATGACTGCAAAGGGACCATTGCCCACAAGTGTTTTGGGATATCGTTGATAGACTGTAATAACAGTCTACATTAACCCTTGCAAGTTGAGGATAACGACACAGAGAGCAATAGCTAATCCATGCCACATGCCATGTGTGCAAGGACATCGCAAGTCGCAAAGGGGGGGTCAGAGCAAGAAAGAGCCAACACGAGGATGAGGGAATCAAAGATGAAGCATGGGGAGGAGAACACAAGGTAAGAGACGTGGAGTCACGTTGGACGAAAAAGGAGAGAAGAGAAGGAAGAGGACAAGGATGCACATGTGGAAGAGGGGGAAGAAAGGAGGATGAGGAGGGGGGGGACTAGGGGGAGGAGGATGAGATAGAGGAGGAGAGAAGTAGAAGGGGGAGAAGAGGGAGGAGGAAGGGGAGGAGCATAAGGAGCACGAGTTAGAGGAGGAGGACAAGGTGGAGGGAAAAGGGTATGAGAAGGAGGATGAAATGGTGGAGGAGAAGGAAAAGGTGTGAGAGGAGGAGGAGGAGAAGGAGGAAGAGGAAAAGGAGTAAAAGGATGAGGACGAGGACGAGGAGGAAGAGGTGGAGGAGTAGGAGGAGGAGGATGAGCAAGAGGAGGGTGAGGAGGAGGAGAATGACAAGGAGGAGCTAGAGGAGCACAAGAACAAAGAAGGTGACAAGAAAAAGGAGGAGTTGGAGAAGAAAAAGGGGATGGAGGGGGAGGAGGTTGTGCACGAGGAGGAGGGGGAGGATTAGGATTAAGAAGAGGAAGAGGAGCACGAGGAGGACGAGGAGGAAGAAGAGAAGGAAGAAGTGGAGGTGGAGGGGTAAATGGAGGAGGAGGTGGCGAGGGAGGAAGGGGAGGAGTGAAGGAAGGCGGATGAAGGAGAGGACGAGGAGAAGAAGGGAGAGGAGGAGGACAAAGAGGGGACGGAATAGATGGAGGAGGGTGAGGAAGAATATGAGGAGAAAGAGGAGGTGCCAGGGAAGAAACAAGAAGTGGTGAAGGTCCATGGGGGTTTGATTTGTAGTGAGATAAAGATGAATTTTGGGCCCAGGAAAAGAATGAACAATGTTGAGGAAGATTAGAGATTAGTTGATCATGATGTAATTTTTAACAAGCAAAGCAACACCAATCGTGGCATGAACATCAATCAACTCGCAACATGACTTGTAAAGTTGGATGGTAGAGGCACATAGAAAAAGAGAGAAGGGTAGGGTGAGGAGAAAGGAGATGGGGAGGGAATGGGATGGAGAAAAGGACAAAGAGTGGCAAAGACATGAGAAGAGGATGTAAGAAAGGAAATTGAATGGATCAAACAATGATGACCAATCCGAGAAGATTGTAGGTAGTAGAAAAAGAGAGGGTTGAAGAGCGGGAGAGAGGGAGAGATAGAGAAAGAGAGAGAGAGAGAGAAGAGGGGGACGTGGAGAGGGGGACTTAAGGGGAGGGAAGGGGACGACAATTTCAGGTAAAGGGATAGTAACCACGATGGTGATGGCGATGCTGATGACAGGAGTGAAAGGGACCATGACGATGATGTCGACAACTAGAAAGACCGCGACTGCAAATGTAAATGCGAATGCCATTAAAACTATGGCTACCCACAGAAGGCAAATGAGACAACAATGGTGATTGCCACTACGATAATGAGAGTGATTGCTAAAACAATGGTGACTATGACTACAAAGGTGACTAGAATTGCAAATGTGACTATGACGGTGGATTCGATCTTAAGGATGACGGCGCTCATGATAGTGACGAGGTCTACGATAACAACGACAATCGTGACTTTAGATTGGAATCTAAAGGTAACGCATAGAAAGAGAGAGAGAGAGAGAAATATAGAGAGAGAGAGAGAGAGCAAGAGAGAGAGAGAGAGAGAATGAGAGAGAGAGAGGGAGAGGAGAGAGATCAAGAGAGAGTTAGAACGAGAGAGAGAGAGAGAGAGAGAGGGGGGGGGAGAGAGAGAGAGAGGGAGAGAGAGAGAGGGGTAGAGAGAGAGAGAGGGAGAGAGAGATAGCAAGAGAGAGAGAGATAGAGAGAGTGTGTGTGATAAAGAGAAAGAGTAGATGGAGAAGGAGAAAGAGATAGAGGGAGAGAGATAAAGAGAGACAGGGAGATAGAAAGAGCAAGAGAGGGAGAGACCGTGAGAGAGAGGGAGAGAAAGAGACAGGGAGAGAGAGAGAGAGGGAATGAGGGAGGGAGATGGTGAGGGAGAGAGGGAGGGAGAGTGGGAGGGATGAAAGAGGGGAGGGATTGGCACGCAAGCATTTCCCCATGGTAGGTATCCGTTTCAGAACACGTATTTTGGGACAAAAGTGCCAATCATGTTAGTTCATCTGAATTCTTGAGCCTTCTTAATCCTGCCTAGGCTACATTACCATTGAATTCTTAAAAAAAACTACTTATACTTAAAATATGTTCAGACCCTTTTCAAGTTTTAGTATAGAATAGGTCTGTAAGACTTGTCAAGAATAAAGAATAAAAGATATTTTGTAAGCATATCAAGGAGTGAATCTATATCGGTACACATTGAAGTAGTGGAACGTTCAAGGCTCTCACAAAAGAATTTCATTTAAACATAAATGAGAATTATATAGGAAACATTTTCACACGTGAAAAACGTGATAAAATATGTTTTTATGATTTTATTCAATAGAAATAAAGATTCTTTGATTTTGAATGATAAAACATATGGGGTTTTCCTTAATTCTTTGTGATATGAAATTTAATTTTTCTTATGAAATTTAATACCTCTTACTTCAACCCAAGCAAAATTTGTTTGTGAAAGAATTTAGTTATGAAATAATTTTCATCTTAAAATGATTATAAAACACTCGCTAAATATAAGAAAGCAAGAAATGTCTTACAAAAAGTCGTTAAACATTCAACCTTGAATCTTGGTCATTTGATTCGAACATTAGTTTATTGTTATTCAACCGTTGTTATTCAATAATGGTTGTATTGATAAGCACCATGTTAAAATATTTTGCAGGTGTGTAAGAACGACTAAGTTCCTTGCTTGTATAGGAACTTTATACGTCCACCAAGTTAGAAGTCAAATCAACACATAGACTTTTAAAATTGAGAATATGATAAAGAGAAATCTTGATTCATTCCTAGGTGCAAGTATGGTACATCAAAATCATAACTTAAGAGCAGTTACACATGAGCCTTGGCACTCCTCGATGCGCGTGGAAGGGGAAACACCTTTCTAGGCCATGAAGGCTATCGACGTAAGTGTTTGGGGTGTAGTACCATCTTTTGCGTAGGCTCTCCTCCAAGTAATCAGGGCTTGCTTCATAATTGAGAAGCATGCTTAGTCGTGACCATGGATTGACTCTGCTTATGGTATCCTAAAGGAGCTCCCACACCACCATACGCTAGGAGCTCATTCAAGATTTTGCCTACTTGACCTCAACGCTTAGTTGCACTACCCTGCTGCCTGTTCGTGCCCCTTGAGAGCCATGTTTATATGCCTGCGCATGCCAAAGTAAACTTACAATTCAAGCCTTGAGGCTCAGGCAAAAAAAAAGACAAGCTTATATAGTGGAAAACTATATACGGCTTTGCTCTCCAAAACCATGAAGAAAACTTTCACTCTGCGTATGTTCATAAGATTTTAACGTGGACTACACCATATTTGAGCAAGAAAATTGAATACTCATTCTATCCACTTATAATCTAGACATTTATTTTTCAACATAGATAACATTAGGTTTTGTCTAAAACCTATTTGAGGAAAAAATGACACCAATGAAACAAGGTTTTAATCCAATACATTTAAAGTTTTTATGAAAGTGGAAATATTCAGTTTTTGTTTCTATTTTTTTATTTGTGCATCCGTATACTCCTTCCTCCTTTGATCACATTTCGTCTTTATAATCTAAAATCAACATAAATCATTTATTAATGTTGTTGGAAAATCATTATGAAATCCATTACCTTTGTTGTTTATTTTGTTTGGTTTCTCGTTCGAATTGATTCAAGGAGTTTTTATTGGTAAACGTTATGCCAAAAATTCTGTATATGTTCATAGCGATTGTTTTCATATGAATTTTTTGCAGCAAGAAAAGCCACATAAAATAAATTTTGTATGTGGAGAAAGGAGATTGAAATATTGTTTCCATGCCAATTCACATTTAAGAAAGCTATCATCTGCTCAAATGTATTTTTATTAATGAATACAAAGGAGTGAGTCCTTTTTGTAGATACATAACATACGAGTTCTTTGTTTTTTGAATTATATGTTGTAATGCCGATTTTGCATTTTTTTGCTGATGTCATGATTTATTTATTTTCATACACAATCTTGATTATGCTATAATTCCCCATAAAAATACAAGAAAATCAATATATCCTTGATAGAAGGTGGAATTGAGTTCAATTTGGCATTATGACAATATCATAGAGAATGTCTTGAAATTTTTTTTATTTCATCCAAGTGAAATAATGTGATTGTATAAAGTTTTTAGAGACAATTTTGAACATGTTACAACCTCTTCCTTTTGTTAAAAATTGCTCAAAAGGGTCTTAATATTTTTAGATGAATTGTGCATGTCTTTATGTCATATCATTCAAATTTTTGTTTTTTTTCATCATTTCAAATGTCTCCCTTCTTATTATTTTTCAAGTAATTTTATTTTCATGGTTCTTATACTTATTTTTAATGTTATACCAATTAATCTTCTTCATCCAAGTGTAGGTTTGATTTCTTTATTGTCACTCAAAAGGGACGTGTCTTAGTGTTTTTTTTTGTTCAAGAACTCGCCATTTTCATATGTTTTTTTTCTCATTGATTGTGTAGGGTGGTTAGGTGTTTTGTATTATGTTGTGAAAAAATTACGTTTAGGTGCATGCTATCGGGGAATGGTCCATTTGGGTGAGAATTGTAGTACGTTTGTCAAAGTACTCACTTTGTCCAATTGACACTATGTGGGGGATATCGTATGGTTGTTGCCGTGGTGTTTTTGCAGCTGTCCGTTAGTTGTTGTTTTTTATGTGTTTAGAGTTGTTACGATGTATTTATGAATCAAAGGATGTTCGTCATTTCCTAGTTTCGCCCAAACATCCTTCAAGAAAGATATTGTATTTCATTTTGAAGTACATTAATTGTATTTCATGGTTCTCATTTCGCCTGCATGTCGGTGAGCTGCCAGCACGACAGTTCCCCACCACCTGCGTTACGGCGGCAATCTTCTTTTCCACGCCTCGTGTCCCCTCCCAACGATCTCGCCCTCTCGGTAGCTAGGAAACGGCCAGTGGCATCCATCCCCCCCGCCCCCCCTCCCCCGAAATCCCCACCCCGCCTCTCCCTGACCTGTAGAACAGCTTGAGCCGAATGTACTCTGACTGGCCACGTCTGCGCGCGGCGCTACAATCCCAACCACTCCACATCACTGATTTGAAATCCTCACACCGTCGTCGTTTGTGAAGGCGCACACGTTTCCCTCTCCGCGCTGGAGCGGTCCGTCCACAGCAGTGTCGCTTTAACTGCACAGTATGACTCCCCTCTCTCAATGTCTCTCAATCTTTCCCCCACCATGTGCCTATCCCTCTTTCTCTCACCCTGTCTCCCTCCTCTCCTCAGGAAAGACAAACGCCGCCTATTGTCGATGGAGGCACGACTGCGAAAATGAACTACGCTGCAAAACACAATGTTCCGTTTGAACATCAGCCAGGCAAAACAAAGCAACTTGCGAGATTTTGTCAGGTTCCACATCTGACTTCGTCAATTAAGGCCTCGTTCTTCGGCCCCTTTTTTTTGTTGTTGTCGTGGGTCCGAACCTGTTCCCACGTCTGGCCGGACCGGATATGGTTCGTCCAAGATACATCTTTTAGCGCTTTTTGTTGTTGTTGAAAAGCTCGGTTTGGCAGCGAGCCGCACAAACTTTTGTCACCAAATGCGCTACAACTTCCCCGATTTTTGAGAGTCCATGCACCTTTTTTGGTAGCTTTTTGGTGAGCTCGTGACACCACAATCTTCCATCTAAGCCGTTCTCGATGCCACTGTGCACGTGTGCTTGATCAATTCGAATTTGAGAGTTCGAAATGTGCAGCTCGGTTCGCCCATCGATGCGCGGCGTCTAGTCGCTCAATGCGAAGGGATCGCTCTCTCTTCCCATGCGAGCAATACACCTACAACCAGAAAACCGCTCAACAGACCCGAAGCCACTAGTACAGGGGTCGATTCCGACGGTTGCCAACAAGACATTTTGTCAACTTCGAAAAGTGTGGAAGAGTGTCCCAAAAAAATCAGAAAAAAAAACCAAATACAACGACAAAAAAAGGCACAAAAGCCAGAACCAAGTTTGACTTTATAAAACAACAAAAAACTGGGCAGGAGAATGAGGCCAAACTTGCTCCACGCGCCCAGATCTTGGATGGCCTCACATCGGTTTGTAATAACTCCGCCACATGTCCGCACACACATACCACGTCTAGAACTTCCACGTGGTGAAAAGTGAAGGTATTGCTAGCTAGGTGCTCTCACACTGGACAGCTTAGTAACTACAACAAGCGAGAGTCGGCGAACATTGGCGTTTCTGTGCGTGACAACACCTTTTCCTTCATTTTCGCACGTCCGACATGCATGAAGGCCCGTCTTCTCACCTCCCAACGGGAGAGATGACAAAATAAGGAAGTAACGACTCAGAAATTCTTACAAGTTGTTATAGCTCTAAGGCAATAGCAACGCCTACAAACTCCAAGTCACCTCGCCAGAGCTTCGTGCCATTCTTCGCGGTCAGCGACCACTTCACCTTGAGTTAAGCTTGTTGACCCCCCATTGACGTGGTAGGGGAGGTTAAGTTGCTACTGTGTGAAAACACCCCTTCTTTACGCACATTTTGCCGACACCACATACACCTCAGGATAGTGCACCATCTACCCTTGGCTTATGGTGCGGCTTTCAACACCGACCCGTACTGAACTCCCCTGCCATGTCTGGGTTGTTGTGCTATCCGAACTTAACATCGATTGCTCGTAGTCCGCCACCTTTCAGCACAACAACTCTATCATGCTAGGACATGCTATGGCTTCAGAGTTGTAGCAATTTCTAGTTACTCCCAAGTCCACGTAGAAGGTGCCACGTTCACGTGACCAACGAGGTGACAAAACTGACTCTTGCCTATACCGGACAAGCGAATCCCCAAGAAAAAGTGCTTTTGCCAACACCCACTTAGAAGATCGTCATACCTCTCTACGATGATTTGCTTCAGCTTCCAGTGTGAGTGCGAACCTCGTAAGAACCCATTCATCATCGCGCACCAAGATCTTGTATGCGTTCTGACACATGGGAAGGTTGTGTGAAAAGACCCTGTTTTTTCGGTAAATACGCCATCAGATTTAACATGGTACACGTCTGGTATTGTGAGAATATTTTGCAAAAAATGGAGTGAGCAACTGCTTAAATATACCGGTTGGCATTGAAGAGGATACAAAGTATGGCGTCAGCAAGAGATCATTTAATACAAATAGATATCCCAAGTGTGGTTGCCACAAAGGCCAACAATAGCTGCACCCTCAGAGAAACACACAAAACCTCATGGAAACAAGGGGATTCGTTGGAAACAAATGTATGTGAAAATTTTGAAAATATAGAAATTCGAATTCGGAGGTACAATGGTAACAAACAAGGTGTTAAAAGGCTAAACCTTCTGACTATTACATTTTGTAGCATCTCCATGCACATATGTGGTACATCATTTCATCCTCTTTTCTTTGGGCAAGGTCTTGCAACGTAAACACACCATTGTGTTTCTTTCAGTCAATTTCAAAGCACTTGAATGTGTGTGTTTTCCGTGACCTATCTCTACGTAGGCTGAATCATGCAACCAAGATGTGTCAATTCAAATAATTTTACAATTTATAGTTTGTGAAATCATACATCTTAGTCCTAACTCACTTAATCCATGGAACATGGTACATTAGCTAACACATTTCCATCTCACATATGATAACATGGATCCAAACAATGCTTTCTCATGCATTTGAACTTCTTCTACCCCAATATCTCGTGGCTTTCATCAACTCATTTCTTTACGTATGTGTGTTCAGATGTTAGAATCCAAGGGATTCCATTTCGTTTTTGACAACGACCAAAACAATTATAAAAACAAAAAAATTGTGAATTCAAAAACAATATTACAAGCATTTTTTTCCTTTTCATTTTTCTCAGCCAACACCTACGTAACATGGAAAATGGAATAAGTAGATGATGATCTCGGATGAACAGAAAAGTGGAATTTATATGCGACCCTGGATTATATGAATATGATCTCACAAGAAGAGAAGAAATGGGAGGTGTGGATACAAGAATTGTTTTAAGAATTGAGTATGATTTATGAATTTTTAAATTAAATGATTAGCCTTAAAGTTAAAAATATAAAAGAAGGATGTTATTTAAATAAAAAATCATTTTTTTATATCTTCCCCATGATATTACTCACGTGTCTTCACACCAAGTCTTACTAAAAGGAAGCTTTAATCCTTGCCAATGTAATTAAGAGATGTAATTATTGGTAGGTTATATTTTTTTTCATAATTTAAGCAACTTCCACATACCATGATTTTTCCAACATGTATTAAATCCTCTTCAAAATAATTAATATCTTTAATGCTATGGAACAACTCTTCTAACTAACAGGCACGATGTTCAAAAATTGACTTGACCAAAGAAGCTACCCACCCATGTGCTCCACCAATGCACAAGCACACAACATGAGCTACCATTGGTGTATAAAATAGCATTTTCATATTAAAGTATACGTGCAACCAAAAATCCCATATGTACAATAGGAGGCGGGAGATGGGAAGCGTGAAGTTGGAAAAAGGGATAAAAACTAAATATTACGAAGTCATGTCCACGATTCTGTTAGAGTCTACATGCATGTGTGGTTGTTTCCATTAGTTTTTATGGATGTTGTTGAACCTCAGATCCCTCAATTTCGGGAGATGATTTTTTGTCCCTTCAAATTTAATAAACTGCACCAAAAGATACATTTTAGCAAAACCTAACCATTGAAACTAGATAAATTACAACCCCCCTTAGTTGATGATCTCCAATTCTGGATACTTCAATTGATTAGGAATAATCCTTGACTTAAAAACACATGATGTTTCTCAAATGGTCATTAAAAAAGTGGCGTGGTGTTTGTCAAGAACGTTGACATCAAGCAAACAGTGATTTGTTGGAATTAAACGTATAGGGGGTGTTGGATGAATGTTCTCCAAGGATAGTGGGAAGTTTTTCCCCCACCCAATAAGTTCTTTTCCGCTATAAGTTAGAGCACAATCACATTTTCTCCTTGCATTCTTCTTATCCTCTAATATTTCTAATCAAGTTTTAAATTCTCAACCTCACAAGCAAGGTACAGATCGTTCCCCCCTGACTTCAAAGTGTGAATTAATACTATATCCCTCGTAGCATTATTTAACATAGTGAAATTAAGAGGCAAAAAAGAAACTAGAAGGGTTCGTCAAGAGGTTGCTTGAGTGTTGAGTCAATGCCAACAACCAACCAACTGGTCACGAGCGTGTGAATGGTTGAGCGAGGCTAGTAATCCCCAGCATGAATGTACGATTTCACCTCATTGCAACTTTCGAATAATTTCTCACATAAAGTAGGCAATTTGCTCAAACTACCTTCTTTGGAAAATCATCGATTTTTATTTTGGCAAGCTTTGGTCCTTTTGAAGGTGCGATGGTAGGATATTGTCTAAAGAATAGCTTTAATATAATTAGCTACTTAAACATTGTCACGCCATCGGAAAAAGTCGTGTGGGATTCTCATGCCCTATTTTTAACGGTTGGACGTAGAAGTGATTAGAAACCCATAAGTGAGAGGTTCTCGAGCCTCCCACTTATCCTTGAGAAGAACATGGAGGGCCCATAGAGCCCACGGAACCACTTTGAAAAAACCATAAGTTTCCATTAAAGAGCCATCACTTTACATTTTCCCTTCAGTTTTGCCTTCCCCTTGGTGGGTGCAATGGTTGTAAAACATGTTATTTGTCCATTGAAGCCTTGTGGAGATCGAGTGCTCCTTGTTCTCGAATGAGTGGTGTAATTATGTCATAACAAGAGAAATTACATCCATGATATTGAATGAAACGAATTTCCCCAACCATCTATTTAAACACTAAGAACACCTTCGAGAATGCCATTGACAAATAATTTTCCTCATTCAATTTTTCCTTTTGTATTTTGATGTTACAAACAATTGTAGGCCTGAATTTGTGGACATTTTGAATAAGAGAGATTTTTCTTTCTTCATCTTTCACTCTTTATGTTCCAGAGAGAGGCACATGGAACATGTTCAAAGTGGAGTTATCAAGTCATGTGGCGTCCATGGGTAGTATTGTGATTGAGTCTCGTTGAGAGTTCCTTGGTATGGATACTACTTATTCGTGTCAAGGCATGTGATGGGGAAAGAGCAATGCTTTGGCTTCAGTCTACAAAGACAGTGCTATGATAGGAATTGTGATGGTTGTTGGAGACCAAGTAGATGATGAAACCATAGGTTTGTTAACTCGAAAATACACCAAATGGTAGTGTACACTTCTTTGATGGCAAAGGGAGCTTGGAATGTGTTCATTCGAGAGTATCATGACATTAGAGATTATGTGTCAATGCCCACTTTTGACATGAACACCATGGAGAGGTGGTAGTTGTACATTCTCTTCTCATTGATCTTATACGTTTTGATGAAGGATATCGGCTCGTAGATTTTAATGATAATATCTAGACATCATGATGATTTTTTAAGGCATATCGTTATGAAATTATTCTACTTTGTAGAGACTTGTCAGTAATGCCTTTCACCTTCACGAGCAAAGGTAGATTGCATAACTCCTTTACCATGACATAAGGACGTAGACGACATCTTGTCGTCAAGTGGGAGCCATGTCATTCAAAAGTTTTGTTAATAAAACTTATGAGAAAACTGGGTTTTTATGTCTAAAAGCACGGATTAGTTCATTAGTTACCAGTTTTGTTGCCTTTTTCTTGAGGAATTTGATGTTGTGATGCCTAAAACATCAACAAGAAGATGTTGGGATGTCCCACTTGCATCGGCTTGTGTTCTAAGTGATGGAACTATTGTATTCGACTTGGAGAAATATTACTTTTCTATTGGTCTAGCTACATCAACTTGCAAGAGAGATTATGGAGCTATGAAAAAAAGAGCTTTGTGTTGTCACATTTTGGGCCTTGTCATTTGGATATGAGTAGAATCTTGTAGCTTTTTCATTTTCATAATATAGATGATAGTATCTTTTCAGCTTAATGCAATGGTGGCAAAGTTGTAATTGTGATTGATGTGGATAGAGTTCCTTGCTCTTCTGTTGTAATTTTTTCAATGAGCATCATAACTCTCATGTTCTACCTTTCTCAACTAGATGATTGTGAGATTCTATAATAGTTAATTCTTCCTTTGAAGATGTATTTTCTGATTTTCTAGCTTCTCTCACCATTTTGTTGTCAAATTAAGTAGCTACATCTACTACCTCCACAAATACTTATTTCATTGTTCTAACAAAGTCACCTAGATGCACATGAATGGTTGTATTAGTGCTCCTTGTTGTTGTGAAAAAAACATCTTATGGTTCATGGTTTGATAGATGGTTTGTTTTCAAATGATGTGGCATCATTTACTGCCACCATGTACAACTATGTTGTTTGCAATTTTTCAGCCATATTCTTCTAAGGATTTGTAGTAGTGTCCGTTTTTTCTCTTGACGAGTATGCTACGGTTCCTCCTTTGATTATTGGTTTGGCATGAAATGTTTAAATGATGTACGTTCCCACCCCTAGAAAATGTGTAGTGATTATGTTTTTGTCTAAAGGAATGATATGAAAGTTTGTATTAGTGTCCATCGTGCAAAGGGGAAATCTAACATTGTAATTGATATTCCAGCTAGCAAGATGTAAAATGTTGTGTAATGGTCGTTACAATCATCCACAAACTTGCTATCTTTTCAACTTTGGCAAATCACATTGTGTTGAGTGTTATACTAGTTTCCTCAACCTCTATAAATAAATTTGTTCCTTTTCAAGTTTTGTCAATGAGAATTTTGCAAGACAATGTAGGAATGTCTTCTACCCGTGTAGAGGATCCTTTTTTCTCAATGTTTGCTAAATTACATTATGTAAGACGGATTGGATGGTTCTTTCATGTCCTTTCCATGTTATTGTTATTTTAAGCTAAAAATCTTATCATAAAACAGAAGGTAAAGATCCAGGAGTCTCATGGTAAAAAGGGATTGGATTGTATAGATGTCCACATTTTACTACACAATTGAAGATGGTAGGCTTATGGTGGAAGCATGTTGTGCGTTGCAATTCTGCCATCATGTCAATATCACACATGTCTTCAGCATTGCCCATCATGGTGTTGCACACATTACTCTGCACGTTTTGTTTTTAGAGGCGGCTGCCATGCTTTACTACCGTGTGAAAATAAGTTATATGTGATTTTGTGAAATGTTACTTTTGTTGCGGAGGCAAGACGGGGAAATTACAATATGCATTATTTGTAGGCTTTGTAGACTACTAGGGTAACTACATAATGATTTCCATACAATTAACTTTAGGGATGTTGCAACAAGTGTACATTTGTGCACCTATAAGATGCACGCCCTTGCCAACTAAAGACAAAGTCCTAAAAACAAGACCTTGAGGATGTTACTTGTACAACCAATGGCTTACACTCAAGAAGGCAAAATGATGTTTGAAAAGTACTTCCTAAGGCACTCGCTTTTAGTGTTTGATAATGAGACTTGTAAAGGGACATTTTGAAGGCTAATGAAGGAATCTAAAAGTATGTGAATGCATTGAAACGTAAGAGATCTAATGCCCTTTAAACTAGTACATGGAAACTACCACCTTGGAGGTTTTAGGTAAGTACATAACCACCTTGGTGGTTACATGACCACTAAGGCTAGATAAAGATTCACCTAGAATATGAAGGGTTTCTGGTAGTTAAAAGGTGAATTAGAGGTTGTAAGAGGTTTAATTAGAAGGTTGACAAGAAACCCTTTTGTTGTAAGTTGAAGGGTCATTGCCTCAAAGAGAGCAAAAGGGCACTTCATATGTTTTGTACTCAACAAATTGAACCTCACCTCCCTTCATTCAAGGAGAAAACGTTTCAAGACCTTATAAGTGTTGGAGTGATGCGATAACTATGTTGGATTTATGCTTCAAACAAGCGTAGCTGTTTCCTGATTTGAATATCCTTACAAGTAGTTGTAGATTTTTTTGTGACTTGCCTGGAAACTATTTATTAGAAAATTTTCACTATACAAGCCAGCTGACTACTGGTTCAACATCCAAAGTGTTTTATTCATGTTTGAGAGTGAAAACAGGTACGTTGGGAAGTCAAAGAGAAGAGTGACCGCCTCAAATGTCTCACCTACTTTGGACGACTCAACCAGTGCCTCAGATGAGACAATTGGAGGATGAAACCCTATGATGCGTGCACTTGGTATTGTATGCGTAAAAGTGAGGTCGTGTGAGCAACTACACCACCTCATCAATGATTTCTACATCATCAACGTGTGTTCCAATGCTTGAAGACGCTTTATTACATGAGCAAGTGGTACAATTGAGACTACCGCCTAAGAGGAAGCAAAGGGAACTAGTCTCAACCATGAAGATAAGTGTAAAAGGAGGGGCTAGTAGTCTTCAAACGTTTTCTCAGCATCTTGGAGCATCTTAGTGTGAGTTATAGCCACTACGAGTATATAGTCAGCCTTTTGAATTTGCACCAAGTTCTACATATTGCTCAAGTATTCCTCTGACGACCCTGTGAACCAGGGAACAGTACTAGCTAGGCTAGGAGGTGCCCTCACTTCTTGAAGGCCTTTTTATGTGCAAGACATGCCAGGACTCGTGTTGATCAACGCCTAGCAAGAGGTACCTAGCTTAAGCCAAGAGTAGTGTATGAGCTTTGTGTAGTACATATGCTGTTGTGAAACTAGTACATAATAGAACTTCACATGTACTTATGCATTTTCATAATATTATATAAATCCCACAAAAAATTAAGCTTCCTCAATTTTATTTCTTTATTGCATGTACATGTGTAGGTAAGCACATCAAGGTCTTGTCACGGCCCAAAGGCCTACTCAGCCTTTGCTATGGACATGAAGAAAACCAACATGGTACCAAAGCAAGGTCGTGGTCTGAGCTAGCACAATAGCAACAACATAATAGGTATTGAAGTAGGTGGAGACACTTTTTGTTGCTTTATACAAGTGAGTGGTAGCGGGTTTGGTTGTTACATTTGCCTTACGGCTGAACTTCCACATTACACAACCATAGAGGTTTGAATGAGTGGCATGGAGCAAGAAAACCAAGGGGGAGGTTCCCCTCCCCTTGAAAATTAGTTAGTTTTGCATGGTTTATGCATGGGTCAAGAGCAAGGACTCTATGTTGTAGATAAGGCACAACGAAAAGGAAAAGAAGTGCAACGCTTTGTTGCAAAAGCGCAATGGATGTCAAAGTAGGACGCATTGGCGCGTGAAGGTGTGGAGCAAGAACAAGAGGCATTAAGGTAGTAGCTTAAAGCCCATGGGCTCCTTTGACAACAAAAGCAGCTCACACATGCGGCTGAAGCGTCACACACACAATAGTTAGAAGAGTCGCATGCAGCGTTAGCAGTAGATAATGCACAACTTCAATAGCAAGTCTCTCAGTCTCAACATTAATAATAATAACAACTTTAGTAATAAATATCAAGTACATGAACACGTGATGTCGCAATGACAACATCAACAATTGCACCGACAAGTGCAACAGTAGATACAATGGCAACAACAGTCGAAAGCATCTTCAGCCCATCGCTCTAAAGCAAATCCTCAATCTGTCTTTTAACTTGCTATCGCTA
This sequence comes from Penium margaritaceum, assembly GCA_023375785.1. Lineage (NCBI taxonomy): Eukaryota > Viridiplantae > Streptophyta > Zygnematophyceae > Desmidiales > Peniaceae > Penium > Penium margaritaceum. The sequence continues at coordinate 67,536 of SZWC01010802.1, forward strand.
AGCTGATGTAGCTTAGAATAACTACAAACAGAGGTGTGCAGTAGTAGTTCTTGGTACACTCTCAAAGGATGCCAAGGGTGCCACCATTTGCATCATACTCACACACTCAAACGACTCCTATACCCCAAGCTTACTGGGTCTCAGCTGGTAGTAATTGTAGGAATGGCTAAAGGTTAGCCATTCTTAGCTGTACCCATGCAAAAGTATCTTGTTTCTACCCAACCATTAGTAGGAAAAGAATGACATTCTAATCTCAGGAGATCATAATGCTTGTATTAGCGGCATCCTTGCAGCTGCACAAGATCAAGGTCGACAAGTTCGATGGAGAGAACTTCACGCACTGGGCACACAAGTTAAAACATGTTTCTTTGATTTATTACCTATGGGAGTTCGATAACACACACTTCTTCCTACCAACATTGGGGTCATCACCACAAGTAGCGGCAGAGTTCAACTACTTCACCAAGGCTGCATACATGGTGCTAGATAACCTAATCACTCCTCGCATCCAAAAAGCTATCAAGATGTTTGAGGGATTTGCTGAACATGCTTAGAATGCTTGGTCTTACTTGCTGAGGATCTACGTGGTAGGATACTCAAACTTCAAGTTTCACCTTCTTATAAGGCTATCACACATGAACCTCAACATTCTCGAAAACAATGAAGACTACATCAAAGAATTATCGCGGCTGAAGGGTGCGACGAAGACTTGAATTCGATACCGAGCAACAATTTTGGGCTTGTAAGCTTAGGCTTGCAACCCAAGCTCGCTGCCTCTCGTGCGCGACATCTCGCTCCCACAAGCGAGAGAAGTGGTAAGAGATGACAATGAATTGTTTTGATCCAAAAGGCGCGAGGTCATTAACCTTGAAACACTACAAGGAAAAATGAAATAAGATTAAAGGGGGAAAAGTACAAAGAGGACTTCTATTTCTTACACAGCAAAGCACGTTGACAGAGGGGATGCAGTGACCCCGGGGACTCACCGCGCAAAGTCAAGTCCATCGCCACTAAAGATGATGAGCGAAACCACAGACTACAAGACGTTTGTCATCGCGACCAGTGGACATGGTCAGCCCGGGAGTAGTGCATCAAAACGTGCAAAGAAGAAAAAGTGAGGTCGTAAAATGTGGACTCGGATATCTTTGCTCGGAACCGTGCTAGCTACAGGAAAAAAGATGGCTATCGTAGTAATTACAAGCCATAAACAGAACTTTGACATTAATTATGGCAACGACCACCTACACGAAGATGGAGGAGTTAGGTGGAGGAGCGTTCTCTCTCGAAAAACTACACTCCCAACTAATTACTCACCCTCTGAGGAGTGGACAGCGGCAGACGGTCGTCACCAAGCGAGTAAGGGAGAGAGACTAACGGTAAAATCAGCCCCAACTCACAACTTTTCAACCAAAATCAATAAGATGAACACCTAGAGTGCAAAACTACCTTTTTCTAGTACAGATCCAAGTCAAGAAAAGCTCAATTTTGAATGGCTATCTTTCCCATGTTACCAGCTCAACTGCGACCTTCCCAAAATAACATACCTCACCTAGGACCCTCCTGAAATGAGATAACCAATTTTCCTGTCTTGTCACAAGTGTTTCTTTTGCAAGCGCAAGTCAACATCAAGGAGGTGTCAGGAGATGACAATCTCTATGAGAAAAGATCATTAGAGGTGCCACAAGTTGTTCAAGGCCTCCCCTTTTTTTCACAGCCACAATTGAAGTGCGGACGAGAACCTAAAGTGATCCAAACTATGTTGTTTGGGCATTCGAAAGTTGGGATCAAGATCAAACAGGTTTTCTTCCACCCAATAAAACACTTGAAATTCATCACCGAGACTCTAACTTCTGAAGAAGACGACAACATCCCTCTCATTCAACTGGCTCTTATGGAAACCAAAGAAATCATCAAATTCTTCAACGTTGGGTAAAATGGACAAGGTGCCCATCATCACCAGCACGCTTATCGAGGGGGATTGTTGGAGTGAACTGATAAGAGCATTTGATTTATGCTTCAACGATGCACACTGGATTCCTCATTGAAAGATTCTTATCAACAGTTGCAAATTTGTCTGTGACTTGCCAGGAATATTCTTGATATGATGTTTTCACTGTATTAGCCTGCTCACTACAGCTTAAATATCCCTAGTGTTTTGTTCATTCTTGGAAGTGTACATAGCTATATTTGGAGGTATAAGAGACTTGTGACCGCCTTGGTTTTGTCACTTACGTTGGAAAACTCAACAACTACTCAAGACGAGGCAGGTTGGAGGATGTGACCCCAATAGGTGTGCACATGGTATTTTACAGTTAGCACCAAAGTCGACCTCATCAATGATTTACTCCATCATCAACCTATCTTTCAATGTTGGATGACACTTCTCTACTTGAGCAGGTGGTATAGTTGAGACTATTACTCACGAGAAAGCAAAGGGGAGTAGTCTAAACGAAAAAGAGCAGTGTAACCAAAGGGGGAAAGTAGCCGTAAAAAAAGGCTTAACATTGTAGAGTATCTCAGTGTAAGCTACCGCCACTACCACTGCAAAGTCAGCCTTTTGATTTTGCACTCAGTTATAAGTATTGCTAAATTCTTCCTCTAACAACCCACCGAGTTTGGCAACCGTGCTTGCTTGGCTAGGAAGTGCCCTGACTGCCTGAAGGCTTGTCTACCTGTAAGACATACCAAGACTCTTGTTTAGGGCTTGACACTTGGCAAGACGTTGTGCCAGGCTTGGGCCAAGAGTAGAGTCAGAGCTTTGTGCTATACATATGCAATTGTTAGGCTAGTACATAGTACTACTCTACATGTACTCTTTTATTTCCATAATACAATCAAAATCCCACAAAAAATCACTTTGCTTTCTTTACAGCACGTACATGTCTAGCTAAGCACATGAAGGTCATGTCACGTCAGCAAGGCTTACTCACCCTTTGCCTTGGACGTGAAGAAACCAAGAATAAGTACATGAATTGTAGTAAAAGATGTATGTTTGCCAAATATGGTGATATAAACTGTTGAAATTGCGAACGTTTTTAAAAAAGAAACAACCCTTCATTTGTGTGCATAATGGGTGTCAAACCACATGAAACCACATAATATAGAATCTCAAAAAGTTATGGGAATCTTGGCTGACTTTGCCAAAATTTTGGTGCTTGAGGGACATGAATTCTCTTTTCATCCCATTAACGGCTTCAGTGACCATGATCTATTCAAGCAATGTGGTACTCTTGTAACTATATGAAATGAATCGTGCATGAAAGGATAAAGTGTATGTGAATGTTTCCATGGAAACTTATTTCTTTTGCTTGATGTCCTCACCCTTTGTGGCATGTTCATCTGAATAACACACGGATAGTTTCACAAGCATGTATGACATGTTTTCTCTTGTGAAAATGGTTATGGTTACAATGTCTTCTCATTGCACATGCACACATTGTGGTGTTGAAATGGTTTATTGTAATTCAAAGAGATTTTAGTCATTTCAAATGTACCCTAGATTTGTAGTTTGTGAAATGGTTTTGGATAGATGCGCAAAGTCTTTCCCTCTATCCTTCCCTTCTTGCACCTTCCCCCCTTTGCCTCCTCCCTCCTTCCAACATTGTTTCAACCTTGGTCAAAAAACTCTTGTGAACCATTTCTCTTAGCTTGAATTTAAGGTATGATAAGAGAAGAGTCCATAAGATTGATCTAAGAGCTTTTAACAACAATGAATTGTTTTCCAAACTCTTCTTCTCATGACTTCAATCCTTATCTAGTACCTTGTTGTAGCTAACAAATGCCTAGTCTTTAAAAAAATTGATTTGGAGTATGCACGAGCTTTAAACTTTAAAAAAGTGTATCTTAAGTAGATGTGAGCAAAAAATATAGAATTGTGTCCATGTACAAGTATTTGTACCCTTCATGATGTATAACAAGGCAAAAACGTTATGACAAAGATAAAAAACGTTTCATACATACGACAATGGAATTCAAGATTTTTTATGTGATGTAACAACATGTTACATAATAAACAACCCACAAGATCATGCTTACATGTAATGTATGATTCATTTGTGGTAGAATAATAGAACGAAATTTGTGAAGGTAGCATTAGGGTCCCAATCCACCTTTTCGCAAACACACACTCATGCACATACACAAGCCCTCACGTCTCATGGATAAACAAGTTTTCGTGATGTCATCAAACTTAAAAAATGGTTTTTATGTAAAATTAAGTTGACAGTTTTACGGTTGAAGACTAGTGGAGAGGAAAGGAGGAAGGGGGACAAAGAATGGGAAAGAGGTATAAAGAGAGACAAAGGAGTGAGAAAGGCATGTCTGCCCTCTCTCTGCCACCCACCCTTCCATGGTGTTTCATCATTCCACGGTAGCTACATATAGTAGATATTGTGATTTCAACCAATGTTCGAACAATCACTCTTAGACCATATGTGACAAAGCGAGAGTGAGGCTACGAAATGTTTTCTTTTGGTTCACCTCACACATGTTTGGATTGGACATGCACATGCTTGTTTTTATTCATATAATACAAAGAAAACATTTCGTGAAGTTTCTAGTTGTGAAAAAGCCGCAGTTAAAAGAAGAAAAAACTTGAACTAGTTTTTCATGAGGGGAAAGAGTTTATGTGATGGGATGCCACTTGGAATGTTGCCTTATGCTTGGGTGCCTATGTAGAACAAAGGCAAAGATAGACCTTCACAAATTTCTACCATATGCTATATTTGAAAGACATAGAATGGTCATGATTTTGTATAATTCTACACTAACATGTGTATGATTATGTTCTTTCAAGAAGAAAGCAACTTTAATGTGTTGTTGGATTGATGTGACACTGATGAAGATAAGAAACAGGTGGAGATTCATTTTTTTGCGCACTGCAACCCCCCACTTGGCTAGTTGTACTCTTTAACTCTAGCGTGTATTCTCTCTTAAACATGATCCAGTTGATGTGTGTCAAGTTAGAAGGAGCACATGTCCCATCCCGATCCTCATTTTTTGTATGCTTTGCCATGCTGTCTTGATGTGACTGAGAAAGTTTAAAGCTTGTTCTTTGTGCTTTTCTTGAAGAAAAAAGTTAGGAAAAAGGGTTAGAAACTATGTTTCATGCTCTTTGTGCAACTTGGAAATATCTACAATGGTGCAATGGTCTTCTACAATGATGATTTACATGAATTTGATGAATGATTCCATTTGAGTGTGTCAGAAATCATGTTCCATGGGTGCTCATTCACTCGTGTATGAAACAAGCATGAATACTAGTACGTTGTGTTGTGTGTTAGCGTCTACCTAGTCGAAGGGAGAAGTTCACGTGCTAGTGAACTCACCCTCCTACATATGCACCTGACCTTTGGCTTCATGGGCTTGCACACATACGTACTCACATGCATGTGAATAGGGATGTTGACTTCATTCATGAAACAAGAAAGACATTGTTGCACAAACAAAGCCGTAAATCATTATATGTAATCAATTATAGAAATTGAGCGCATGAATTGTTGAAAGTTGCAAAACAAAATCCTTCTTGTTTTTGGGAATAATTGTATTGTGATGTGATGTATTGGTTTTTCCATTTAGTGGAAATATTCATTACACATCCATGGGGACGAGGTGTAGAAGTTTCTTCAAAGGCATGGAAATTGCCCTTATGGGGGATCCCACTATTGAGCTTGGAATCGTTGTTGTAGTTTCACAACTTAAGGCAAGGAAGATGGAAGTTACATGACATAATTAAGACAACCCATCAAAATAGGAACCTTGATCATAGAACATGTCAAGAACGTTTTTCAAAAGGAGCAAAAGGAGCTGTAAAGGAGCCTAATGGGAGGGACTTCTTCTCCAGAATTTGTACAAAATAAAGAAATGAATGATAGAATTTCATCTTGACGGATTGGGTGGCTATGGTGGTGGAAAATTAATTCATGGTAGGAAAATTGGAGAATAATAAAACACTAAATCCTCACCTTCATCTAAACCAAGGCCATTAGACATGGCTGGTAATGGTGAGGTGATGGTAGAGGTCACTTGTGTGTGCGCTTCAAAAGTGATTAGTTGCACATATGAGACCAATGTGATTGTCAGTAAACCTTTGAGAAAGTCAAGAATTGCTCGAGATTCCTGTCGTGTTCCCTAAACTTGTTTTGGACATTGAATCAAGCTTTTGTGACGTGGAAGGGTCGGGTTGACCATAAAAAAAAACTTTGGCTTGGCGAGAAAGAAAGTTATGGAGGGTGTTTTAAGCTTGTATGTTCTTATGGGAACATTAGCGCTACCATTTCCACGATACGTTTCTCTGATTCGTCAATGAAAGCCTTGCCTACATGCAAATTATATCAATACATTTTATGGTGTTCCTAGAGTTTTAGAATTTTGATCAATTCTATTTTGGTGGTGTGGATGAAACATGCTTCCAACTGATGACAAACATCTGAAGCCTCGTATGTAAAAAATTCAAATGTTGTTTGCCTAATGAAGTGGACTGCGTCATGGGAGCGTAATTCTAGCAACATGGTTGCATGTATTGAAGGCGTAGCGTACCTCGTTTCTAAGTGGTGTGTTGGATTCCTCATGACTTGCACTGTACATGCAATTTTTCAAGACGCAAGTTGCGACTCCTCAACAATTGCAAAGCGATCACATTGGTCTTTATTTCACATGTTCCTCCATGCAGCTGTATCAATGCCCTCATGCCATGTTGGCTCTGCATCCTTTGGCAACACAATGCTGTGCGTTGATAGAATGACGACAACGACATCATATTGATTCAAGATGATGTTCCTCGCGCGCACATACACCTGCCATCACTTGCGCTATGCCTTGGGCATGATCTTGCCCTTGTCCATGTAGGGACATCCGCCTCAACTCGTGGATCCACTCCAACAAAAAAATGTCACCCCCTTTATTAGAAACGGGCCAACGTGCCGTGTGGTTCACAAGCCATATGCCCCGCTCTCGGAGCGCTACACGACGCCGGCATTGCACAGTCTGCCAACCACGTTGCAATGGTAAATGATCCAGGTTTGATAGTTGCTTACCCGGTTTCTGACCCAACTCCATCTTCTTTGCGAGTAGAATTCCCCGCCCCCAAGGCCATGCTGGAGCTTTCATCTACACCAGGCAAGCAAATGGTCATTAGTACCCTTGGAAACACGTTTTGGACCAACGACCATGATTACTGTGATTTCCTTTCTCACGCAAGTGGCATACAATATATTCCTAGGTTACCAGTGATGCACTTCCTTTTTAGACAAAGTTGTGAGTTATGGTCAATCACCCCAAATTTGCACACTTGATGATGCGTGTATGAGAAAGTGTGTTTCTGCATGTAAGCATTTTTTGAGAAAGCATCCACATGCATGCATGATGGCAAATTCAAGATGTATTTTCATTGTATGTAATGATGAATATGATTGGCTCTATGAGATGTTAAGTAGTTTCTGCAAACAATATATGTTCACTAGATTGTTCACTTCCCAATGCACTTGTTGAGACACAGTTTCACAAGCTATGCACTTGGTCATTCATGGAAGTTTTATTATGCCATGCTACCATGTTTGAAAGATGTCGTTGGCCTCAACAACATCACCCGTCAACAAGTGCAAAGTCGAATGAGTATCCTCACCGAAGTGTGGAAGAATGCATATCCTGTTGTTTCCCTCAGTGGAAGGCCATGGAATCCTACAGCATGTAAGTTTGATATTTAAGCGTAAAAGTGGGAGAACATTTGTGGGATGAATTTGGAGCGAGGGATGTTTGAGGGGCATGTTTTTCCATGGTTTGAAATTGGCATAATGTTGTTTGTAACGGACAAGGCTTGAGGTGTTATCGTTCTCAGTAGCAAGCTCAACAAGACCAAGGTGCCGGATGTGGTTGTCGTTGAAGAGGGAAGTGAAGATAATGGCACATGTCGAAGCAAGCGTATGATTGTCATTACTACTCAAATTGAATGTGTGGAACGTATATCAAAGTGTTTGAGCAAGCTCGAATGTGTTATCATGGATGAGGGAGCAAAGTCTTTGTAGGTCATTGTCGTGGCCATTCTTGATTCAAACAAGACTATGGATTTGGTGACAAAGATGGAGGTGATGAGCAGGTTGAATGATGATGAGAAGGTGTGTGCTGATTTTGCATTCACCAAAGGTGAACTCCATGCATGTATCTGTGCAATTTTTTTAAGAAGCGAGAATGCCTCAATGAATTTGCCGGCACGGCTGGAGAAGACCGTCATTGAGGCTGCCAATTTAGGTTTAGAGGAAGGGGAGGACTAGGGTGAGGATGAGGAGGGAGTGGGAGAGGGAGAAGGAGAGGGGACAAGAGAACAAGGAGTGAACTTTGTCCATGCTCATGAGTGTATTTATTTGACTTGCATGCACATGTACCTTCTATTAAATGATCATAAACATGGTTCTTCACAATACTGGTGCACTTGCAACCGTGTCCGACTCCATTGTCTATAGTTCATAATCATCCCACATACGTTGTGTAATCCAAGTACGAAATGCTCTCATGCATGCATGGCCATAACTTCACCCTTGGCCAAGGATCCTTGAGGGTGGTGCCCTCGACAATGGAGGGATAAAAATTGGAACTTCAAATTCATAACTTTCACGTGCTTGGATGAGGTTATGAAGGATAAAGCATGATAGCACAATATCTACTTGAAAACGACTGTTGTAACTTGGCACTCCTCGTATGGTATGGGACCTTGCCTTAAACAAACCAAATGTACGTACGATCATGCATTGTTCTCCTACGTGCTTATGGATGAAGAGTTCTTCTACCTTTTGTGGTGGCCTTGCACCAGATATGGACAAATAGTAGCGAGTTCAATAGAATGGTGTTAAGAGGTCGTAGCCCTTCGAAAATCTAGCATACGCGAGCAAGAACTTGTCGGGTGGGGGATGGAAAGAATGACGTAGTGTATTTTGAAACATACAAGAATCATGCGCAGTTCCTTCCCATCCAAGCATGACATACATGAAGAGAAAATATTGATTGCATGAGGCTTGGAAATTCGTGGAAATTTGTTGATGGAGTTCCACATACGCACCCCTTTGCATGGACGGTGCGCTCACAAGAATGTGGGTGCCGTCAATTGCACCCGCACAATCCAAGAACCATGATAACTAGACTCTTCTCCCATACCAAGCTTGTGAAGGAGGGTGGTCCTTGCGCGGTTGTCGTATGATGATTGACCCAAGTGTGGACACAACTGCCACCACCTCACGAAGTACACAATGCAAAGTTGCATGTCCCCTTTGAATGCGCTTGCTCAATTCACGATCGGACATGCCGTGCGCCACGAACATGAGCCAAACAAACAATTTTTTTGAAACACTCAACACGGTGTCTTGGAGATTGGTATGCTCTTGGATGTAGTTGTTGATGTCCATCCATTTGTTGAAAGACATGCGAGTGGTGTTGAAAATGCGTTAGGGAAGTGCGGCTTCAAGTTCTTGTAGCCATGGTGCCACTTCCCAAAAGCCCCATTGTGCATCGGCCGGCGTAGCATCTGGTTCAACAACCGGTGGTAGAGGAGTTCAACAAGTTGGAACAAATCTTGGCAAAGCAGCGCATGGATATGGATGGCGTGTCGTACAAGGCCAACATGGGCTACCATGTGTGCGTTGGAGTGATCCATTGTGGGCACGAAGTGGAAATGCACCATTTGGTGGATCCCACACATGTACAATTGCTGGGTGGCCTTTATCCGTGCAAAAATATAAATGACGCTGAATCGCGAATGACTTCCCGACGCGGGTCCGGAGGCGCCGGCGCATCGTTTGGATCAGCTTTGCAAATGCATGTCTGCGGTCTTTCAGAGGGGACTCCATTCAGACCCATCAGGCTTTGGGCTTGACGGGCGTTGATGGCTTGTCTCCTGACAGACTCCTCGCCCTATCTCACGTCCACCATTCCGGCCCTAGAGGGCCCTCGAGGCCATGAAGGTCAATCCATGCATTTTTACCGCTGAAGATGTTCTTGCCGCCGTCGCGGCCCTCGGATCACTCTGGAAGCACTCTACGTGTGGAATGTACCAACGTGCCCCACCTGCCGTCCGCTTTTCCCCCAGGCGCTGGTGCCTTTTTCAGAGCAGTCCTCAGGATAGCGCATCGAATGGCATCGTCGCGATTTCGTCGGCTCCAACGGATGATACCAACGCACAGGTAACTGCGACGACTGGCCCCTCTACTGCTACCAGATCACCCCGCATCGGCGTGTGCCGTTCGCCGTTAGCGTCTCTCTAGACCCGCACCCAGGCGATGAACCGACGCCCGGTTACTGCTACTGATTCTACGGTTTCATCCTGGACCCGCTCGATTTATCGACTTTTTATGATTCTGTTTGATTACCCGCCTCCGAGGTCGCCAGTTCGGTTAATCAGCGGTAAATTCGATCTGGCTGATTGGAATTCGCGCGGTTTGTTTCCCGGGAAATCAGCGATTGACGTCCCGATTTCGCGGGACGGCGTCCAACTCCGACAGCGACCGGATCGCCAGACCCCGATATCGTCGGACCGACGCCTCTCGTTTGCGGTTGCCCCTTCCTTTAGTCGTTTTTCCGATGCAAGTGGTTGGATAAATCGTCGGTTGCGATAGGCTCTCGTCACCCGTCGATGGCATTCCCTTTCAGCTGAAGCGCGATTTCACCTACCAATTGAAGCTTACGTCTTGATTATGACGTTGTGATTCTGCGTTTCGATTCACGGAATGATTCTCCAACTTCCGTGGAGACCTGCCACGTAGGAATTTGGGGGTGTCGACCATCTGTTAATGTTCTGGCGGTGAATCACACAATAATCACCGCGTTTTGCAGCCGTGGAGTGGCGGTTTCGCGCAAAACAGCGAGCGCTCGCAGAACTATCGCAAATAGTCGCAACTTCGCTACCCGCCAATCAGTAGCTGTAACAGGGCGTCGGTTCACGCCACCAGTCCCTCACTGACCCGTCCCCCTCCACCGCCGGACCCCACCGACGTTGTTGCCCTTCTCCCTTCGGAAGTTCTGGTGAATGGTCCGGGCTGAAGGTACGTCCCACTTCGCGGCCTTCACATGCGCGAGTTGGTGAACGTTGGCGTACTCTATTGTCACCCACGGCTCCACCACCGTTTCCCTCGCGCAAAGCTGTCCCTCACTCCATACGGCACGAGTCTGCGCTCGACACGCACTGTGCCATTTCTCACTGAAGACTCGTCGTCTTCCTTTCATCGGCTTGAGCGGGAAAGGGAGACTCAAGCAGAGCCCAGCTGCAACCGCAGGAGGTGGCAGCGGCGGCCGCATCGGTGTCGGTGTGATCACCATTCATCCTTCTTCGACACCAGGTGCAGCTTCGGCTGTGGCGTGAGAGAGAGGGAGCGGGAGAGAAAGCGTGAGTGTGTTTGAGTTTCACGTCTACGCAAACGTTCCGTAGCCCCTCTGTTTCCGCATCGCTGCGGGTGCAGACGACGGGTGCCCGTGAGTGGGATCGCCAGACCTGCGACCGTCCCGTGGCTCTCCCACCTATCGCCGGGCAGGCGGTCGCCATCTCCCCCACTCCTCCCTCCCCAACACCTGAACTCTGCTTCCATAACCTCGCCATTGTTTCGTCAAAGCAATAACAATGGCGATGCGAAAACGTCCGCCCTCCGTCGGACCGCCCTCCCCCTCTCCTTCTCGCGCACAATCTCTCGCGGACACGCTGTCCGCCCTCTCCCGCTCTGGTCGCCAATCGCTCGCGTCGCCTTCTCCGTCGTCGCCTGGCGCCCACGCAATCGCGCAGTCAAACGCGTACCCACATTCGCACGAGGGGCGACCGGACCGCGAGTCTGTCTCGCAAGCTTTCGCGCGGGTGGGTGCGCAGTGGACGGTGACGCGCAAGGTCGCCGAATCGTGCGCGGTCGCCGAGTCGCGCACGGTCGCCAAGTCGCGCACACGCATGTCACAGCCGCTGCCGCCGCCACCGCCGCCGCCGGCGGCAGTCGCTTGCCCTCGCCAGCAGGCGCACCCGCAGGCAACCCCGCCCGCGGACGCCTGCAACTGTTCCCATCCGCATTCGCACGTCCACCCACCCTGGCAACGGCAGCAACGGCAGGAGCGGCGCCAGCAACGGCGGCAGCGGCAGCAAGAGCAATGGCTGCGGCACCCGCTATCACGCACCTTCTCTCCGACATTTCCACAGCCGCAAGCTCCAGGAAGAATCTCCCCTTCTTTCTCTCTACCCCTCCTTTGCCTCCTCCTCCCGCTCCTCCTCACTCTCCTCCTCCCTGCCGCGGAGTCCCTATCCGCCACGTCAGCATTGCCTCTGCCAGCAGCGCGCGAGATTGGGTCCGCGGGAGCGCGCCGAGCTACGCGGCGCGCGAGGGGAGGTGAGAGCGGCGTGAAGGGAGGGGCGGGCGACATCGATGTCCCCGCCGATGATGGTGATGGCGACAGCAGCAGTGACGGTGGCAGCGTCAGCAGCAGTCTACTGTGGTACGATGACGCAAGGGTTGACGTATGTTGGGGGGAGGGGGGGAGGTGGACTGTCTGATGTGTACGGTATTGAGCAGGTTTGGAGGGTGTCTCCAGTGCAGTGTTGTATTCTCACAAACAAAACTGACAGAGATAAACAGACACAGATGGAAGAGACACACAGACGTTGGACATCGCAGTGTTTCGTTCTATCGCCATGGACGTGTAGGCCTTTGCATGGAGCAAAATGGTGGTAGGAGGGGGGGAAAGGGGAAA